>CM034151.1:199921659-200064726 GCA_019776745.2 Taxus chinensis
TGTCCCTCCTTCACCCATGACCCATGAGAATGCCCCTTCTTTTCCCTCATGGATAATTTGTATCCTTCACAAGTAAGGAACTAAAATACTTGTTAATGATGCCAAACCCACATTGTGAAAGAACCCCTTTAGGACATGACTAAGCCTTAGGAATATAAGTGTTACCTTGGCTAGTAATAACAAAATTACTTGGGATTACACTCTAACATTGTCCCATAGTAGGGAATAGATCCCTTGCGTTAATTTGGACTGAATTAAACCTAGGACCATTAAGAGGTTTTCATGTGGATAAATTTTTGTAACGAAATCTTAGAAAATGAAATTGTTTTTATAAGATGTTGGCGTAAGAGAAAGGTGAGAATTGAAAATTATTCCCTTAACTACTTGCTAAGTCTTGTTATATTTTACATTAAAGTTAAAATGAAATTTCTCATGCGTGAACATGTAATTATAAAACAAAAGCTCTTGCCTTGAACATGAATCATGCGTGACTTGTGTGTAGCTTATAAACTCTTCCCCTCAGTTATGACTTCAAGTTATACCACAAGTATAAAGTCAAACTTGAGAATCTTACCCTTTAGTGTAATGCAAGTGGAAACCATGCTCATTCCCTTTAATTTTTGTTAATACAAGTAAAATGATTCGTTCCATGTGTAACATAGATTTTGAAAACAAGAATCCTATTTGGGAACAAGTGGAGTGTGATTCACATGCATTTCACGAATGATGCAAAATGAATGGTAAAAAAGGTATAATGTCACTTTTGTGACATGAGATAGGTGATATCTAAATCAAGGTAACAATATGGTTTTCTTAAAACAAATATTCTATAGAAGGGATTAAAAATGTAAGTGAATGGGTTCCTAAGAGAAATTAAGAAATGTATTTTTTTACAACTTTTAAATGTGATAAAACAGACTTCAGTGAACTATGAAGTGTGGTGATTCCTCACATTATTACCTCGAGAGAATCCTAACTCAAATAAACTGCAAATTGTATGAGACTAACACATGTGTAAATTGGAGAGTTTAGGGTGATTTAGATTGGAGTTTTTTAATTGAAAAACCTTGTTAGGGGTTTGGTTGTGTCTTAAAATTACATGTAATTTCATCTATCTAGATTGTGTAGTTATATTGCGACATTAAGAGTTCAAATGTGGAAGAAAATTATTTATTAGATTTTAGTTTGTTAATTGTTTTCATGAGATGTCGGTATAGAAATACAAGAAAAATTGGAGTTTTCTTATAATTTAATCAAGCCATTTTATTAGGTTGGAAATGAATATAAATTGCTCTATGTGATTTTAAGAATTAGATAAGAAACATGAGTTCTTATGAAAATCAAAACTTATGACGTGAAAATATATTAATAATGTCTCTAACCAAATACTGATTATAGAAGTTGATTACACAAGGAACAAACAAAGTGTAGTTGAGTGAGTGAAATTTTATATAAAGAAGGAAAAATAAAATTTTCCCCTATTTAAACTTAAGGTTATTTATGTTTTAACTCCACAATGTTATTTTCCTTATGAGATAATAGTGGAACAAAATGTAAGAAATATGTTAGGCATATTATCCCTCGTGTAGAACGAGTAATAGGAGGATATGATGATGGTTTAACCCCTCGAAATCTAACTGAAAATGGAGTCACGTTAAACAATTGCAATAAATAATGATATCCAATAAGTTATACTCCTTATAGGATAAACATTTAATGAAATGATCAATATGTACACTTGTTATTGAGAACATAGGTCATTGTATGATAAATGTGTTTCGAAATCAACGTTGTAAAAAAATTTAATTTCCTTGGTAATGAAGAGGTAACCAATAAATAATGTGCTTGTAAAATTATGTCTATCCTCAAGTTTCTCATGTGGGGTTGAGTTGTTGAATTGATGCTTCTTATTTGATTTGCGTAAGGTTTGGAATGGTATATTATTGCGTTAGCCTCTGTGGTTTTGGTTTGTACAAGCATCTCATATGATATTGAATTATTCTAAGTGAGCCAAGTTGTGTGTAGTGATATATAGTAAACAAAAGATAAAAACGTTATCAAGTTTATTTGGTCTTGAGCTTTTGTCTTACAGGTGGTGGAGTACACGTTGTTTATAATGTGGCCCTAAGATGTACCTCCAAACTAGATAGGAGATATAGGGTCCTAAAGGCCTATTAAATAATATGTAGGTGCCAATCTAGCTAGATCCCATAGTAAGGTCATAAAGAAGTAATATAGAAATAAGGGATTAAGTGGTTACAAATATATAATCACAAAGATAAGGGTTTTGTTATAAGGTTTTCAGTGCATAAGGTATAGTTATAGTATGTTAAGAAAGATCGAAAGAGATTAATAGATAAAGAATATAATCCATACCTATCTATGTATGACCACATCAATAAAACATTTAGAGATACTAAATAAACGACAAGGAGGGTTAGATGATATTTACTTGATGAAGAACCCAATGGTGAAATAAATTCACTCAAAGTAAAAACAATTATGGGATTAATGTGGGGACACGAAATTAATAGAAGAAGATCTCAGGAAACTCTAGATGAAACACCAAAGGCTAGGAAAACATGGTAGGCATCTCCTATGCTTGAATTTCCTAAATACACAATGATCCAAGTGTAAACTCAAATAGAGAAGTAAGCCACAGTTAGACCTCTAAGTACTTTACACATAGATTTTTGTGGAAAAAGCAGACTAAATGAGTGATCAAGTGTGTTATGTGTGCTTGAATCACAATACATAGATACGTATAAATAGACATATGATAAAATTTTAGAGTTTATGTTGTCATGTTGGTGTCCATTTTGAATCTCTTGTTTTGCCCTAATTTGCCTTTCCACTCTGCACTTCTTGAAACATTTTCTACAATTTTAAGGGTGAATGAAGTTGTTGCCTTTGTATCCATCCGTAATTCATTTGGAAAACTCATTTTCCAGCTCATTGGTGAAGAAAAACACCCATGATGCCTTGTTGTGCCTATTTTTCCAAACGTTGTGAGGGCTATGTCGTTGTTTTACCTCTTGCCTGATTGTTGAAAAAAATCAAATTCTTCATTTCATGCATATCTTACTCAAAAACACTTCCCCATGCGTTAAAACTGCATAAAATCAACTTCCCTGGTTTTTGAGTAAAAAATTCATCACCATGAAGAAAAAGCAATTTTAGAGGTCACTGAAAACTCTGTGTTTTTTACGGTTTACAGGTTGTCATTTGAACGTCAAATTAAGCTCAACATTCTCCTCGTCCATGGCTTGCTAATGGTTGGACAAGGAATTGGTGGGGTTTCTTGAAAAACTTAGTCATTTTTGCTTTGGGAAAAAAATCAAAAAGTCCCTCGTTAAACTTGCGGGAAGGACACGTGTCATTGCTCTTATGCGAAGGCGGAGTGGGCTGGGAAGCCGATGGGGAACTTAGGCTATATTTGCCTTTTTGGTGAAGGGGAAAAAAGATGAGGAAAATCCTGTGGGTCAAATTGAAGCAGGGAGGTGGAACATGGCGGCCGCGGTGGTGGGTGGCAAAAGCGGGAGGTGAGGGCCGGGAAGAAAAAGGAACTTTTCCTCTTTTGGTCAAAAAGGCATAAGGTGAATGAAATTTTGAACGAGTGGCCCCGTGGCCCTTCTCCGGTGGCGAGTGTCCCTAAACTGTCAGAGGGACGTGCAGGGCCGTGATTACAAACGGGATTTCCCTCTTTGGAAAAAAGAGTTAAGACAAAGAAATTAAGCGCGTGCCGTGAATGAGCCATAGGGAGACACATGGCGAGCAGAGCGGGTCGACAGCCCGGTGGAAGAAAAGGGGAAATTTTTCCTTTTTCTAAAGAAGGGAGTTAAAATGAGAATTGAGCCCGTGGAATTTAGCGATAGAGAAAGTGACCCATGGAAAGGGAAAAGAAAATTGAGGCGTGGGCCCGCGGGTGGTGGTAAGGTAAAAATGAAGAATTGCGAGCGAAAATCCCCTGGGAACCACCATGTGCCATGTGTCATCACCAAACTCCAGGGTGGGTGGTTAACAAGCAATCTCAATATGATATTGAATTATTCTAAGTGAGCCCATGTGTTGTCGTATAATAGTAAACAAAAGATAAAAAAGTATCATAGTTTATTTTGTCTTGAGCTTTTGTCTTACATGTGTGGGAGTTACAGTTGTTATATATGTTGACCTAAGAATATGATACTCCAAACTATATAGGAGATATAGGGTCCTAAAGCCTAGATAAATAATATGGTAGGTGCATCTAGCTAGATCCCAATAGTAAGGTCATAAATCAGATAATATAGAAATAAGGGAATTAAGTGGTTACAAATATATAATCACAAAGATCAAGGGTTGTATAAGGTTTTAAGTGCCAATATAGGTATAGTATGTTAAGAAATGATAGAAAGAGAATGTAATAGATAAAGAATATAATTCCATATCCTCATCTATGTATGACCACATCAATAAAACATTTAGATATAAAATTAAATAAACGACAAGGGAGGTTAGATATATTTACTTTATTGAAGAAACCAATGCTGAAATAAATTCACTCAAAGTCAAAAACACATTATGAGAATTAATGTGGGGGAACGAAAATTAATAGAAGAAGATCTCAGAAAACCTCTAGATGAAAACACCAAAGGCTAGGAAAACCATGGTGAGTGCATCTCCTATGCTTGAATATCCTAAATACACAATTATCCAAGTGTAAACTCCAAATAAGATAAGTAAGACCAAAGTTAAGACCTCTAAGTCTTTACACATAGATTTTTGGGAAAAAGCAGACTAAATGAGTGATCAATGTGTGCTTGAATAACTATCATATATTACGTATAAATAGACATATGATAAAATTTATAGTTTATGTTAGTCATGTTGGTGTCCATTTTGATCCTCTATGCTTTTGCCCTAATTTTCCTTTCACTCTGCACTTCTTGAAACATTTTCTACAATTTTAATGGGTGAAATGAAGTTGTTGCCTTTGCTCCCATGCCTTAATTCATTTGAAAAATCATTTTCCATGCCTCATTTGTGAAGAAACACCCATGCATGCCTTGTTTGTGCCCTAATTTTTCCAAATCTGTGGGCTATGCCATGTTTTCCCTCTTGCCTAATCGTGAAAAATCAAATTTGTTTGTTTCATGCATATATGCCTTCAAAAACCCTTCCCCATGGTCAAAACTTGCATAAAATCAACTTCCCCTTGTTTTTTGAGCAAAAAATCCATCACCCATGAAGAGAAAATCAAATTTAGAGGTCATCTCTTGGAAAACTCTGTGTTTTTTTACGGTCGTACGGGTGTCATTTGACTGTCAAAATTAAGCTCAAAATTCTCCTCATACGTGGCTACTTCTGGTTGGACAAGGATCGGTGGGTTTCTCTAAAAAACCTAGTCATTTTTGGGCTTTGGGAAAAAAATTCAAAATTCTCCCCACAACTCCGTGGGAGGACAAGTTTTATGTTCTTATGCGAAGGCGGAGTGGGAAGTTGGTGGGGAACTTAGGAATTTTTTTCCTTTTTGGTGAAGGGGAAAAAACATGAGGAAAATCCTGTGGGTCCGAATTGGAGCAGGAGGTGGACACGTGGCGGCGCGGTGGCAAAGCGGGGAAGTGCAGGCCGTGGAAGGAAAAGGGAACTTTTTCCCTTTTGGTCAAAAAGGCCTAAGGTGAAATTTTGAAGCACGGCCCCATGGAAAATCTCAGGTGGACACATGTCCATAAAAAGGTCAAAGGGAAGTGCGGGCCACAGAAGAAAATGGGGAATTTTTCCCTTTTTGGTAAAAATATTTAAGACAAAGAATTAAGCCGCGGGCCCGTATGCGAAATGAAGCCACAGGGAGACACGTGACACGAGCAGAGCGGGTCGAGGCAGGCCCGACAGAAGAAAAAGGGAAAATTTTCCTTTGGCTAAAAAAGGGAGTTAAAATGAGAATTGAGCCCGTGGATTTTAGCGATAGAGAAAGTGACACATGGCAAGGGAGAAAATCGGAGGCGTGGGCCCGCGGGGCAAAAGGTGAAAATTTTCCAAAATTCAAAAAGGGTCAAAATGCGTAGAATTGGAGTGCGATCCCAATGGGACCCACCATGTGCCACATGTCATCACCAAAATTCAAGGGCGGAGGGGCAGAGAAAAAGGTCAAATTTTTCCATTTTTTCAAAAATGTCAAAAAGACAAAAGGTGAGCCCAAATTGATTTCCAATCATATTTTGACACGTGGAGGGCCCAGATTGAAGGTGAAAAAGAAGATCAAGGGTAACTGTACATTTTCATTTTTGGCTGCCATTTTGCTCCAGGAAGCTTGGAATTGTGAATTTTGCATCAAATTTCATCAATTTTTTGGTGATTCCATGTCATTTTGGCCTTCTAGGATCATTGGAATCAGTTTCATGACTCAATTTGCAGATTTGAGGTGTTTTTGAGATAAATTTTACTCATGCCCATGCAAAACGTGAAATTTCAAATTATAAAGTTGCAGAACCAAATTGGAAAAGGATAAGATGAAATGATGAGAGGATGAGGGGCTTGCATGCCTTGAGGATGAAAAACATGCCTCCACAAAGGATAATGATTCTAAATATTTGTAATGATTTAGTCTTTTTTAACACCTGGAAACTCTCGTTGTAAATTTGTTAAATGTCATTTTCAGTGAATCATGAGGAATTGTTGTAACAAACTTGATCCCTTGGCATATGCTTTTCTTGGAAAAGAAGGCTCCAATGTGGCAAGAGATATATAATGCATTTTGGAGAAATGCAAAGGGGGGTTGGGAAGTTGAAAATCACAAGAAAATTCTGAGAGAAAGCTCATTTTCTGAGAAACCCACCCAAAGAAATAGGTTAATTTCTTCTATGTTGGATCTTCATGTATGTGAGTTGGTTACAAGTGTATAGCCATCACACATCTCTGAGATTGTTCATGAAACTCTCCCCTGCTGATGAATCTAACAAGATTTTGAGTTAATCTGTGTTTTTCTGGGCAATATGATGTCTGTTATCATTTTTAAATACCTACAAATATTTTTCATTGTTCTTGTTGTAATATTGCATTGAAAGTCTTTAGAAATCACACAGAATCTCCATTTCTTTATGATAGTTTAGTGACATCTTGTCAGTCTCATTTTCAGAAGATCTTTCATCTGGCATTGATAAACAAGTAGTTTAAAATCACTTTACCTTCATTTGTTGATTGGGATTGCTTGTAAGCCTTTGGGGGTACCTTAGGTGTGATTTGATCAAGGATTTTTGTGTTTAATTGAGTTCTTTACTTCAAGATTTTGTGGTGAGTTCTCAAATATTGTGTGAAGAGTGCAACCTGGGCTTCCATTTATGCATCTTCTGGTTGAAAGAACATCCTAATTATTTGAAGCATTTTATCTGATAGTTGTTCAAGTATTGTAGAGGTTGTCAAAGATTTGATTTATCCAAGTTTGTCTTATCAATACCCCACCAAAAAATTCATCAAATAACTAATCCTACCCATACTACCCCTGCATTGCATTGTGTGTCAACAAAAGAATCTAACCCATCTACAAAAATGCACAAAGCAAATCAGGATCATACAATGTCTCCAACAGCCTCAGCCTTGTCTTGAAAGCATTTTCCATCATTTAGTAGTGACAACTCTGTTGAGTTTGAATAATGGAAAATTGATCATGTTTTCCCAAGGCCATCTCCATACAATATGCATAGTATAAGGATATCTCCACCTCCTTCACAAAACAGAGGCTGCAATATAGGTTCTCTTACCTTGGTTGAAAGGCACAACCTAAAATAGTGAGGATTAGATCAAAATCCTTTCAAAGTGCTATCCATCTCTCCACAAATCTGAGTGCCAGTTAGATCACATCCCCGGCTACAAAACGACATATATAAGATCTATCTTGCCTTCAAGCTTCATGTCCATATCTTTTGATGCTTCTCAGACTGAAAAGGAGAACAAATTTGGGTACCAACACTTTCTGGCACCATTGTTGGGGACGTTATTTTAAATTCCTGGGAACTAATTTTACACTGTTGATGATTGATTTGGGGACATTTTATTCAATGCCAGGGACTTGTTTTATCCTTAATTTACACTACTAAGATTGATTTGTTGATTCATTTGTCATTCCATTCTATTTCACCTAATGATGTCATTTCCCAATATTTTAGTATTTTAGATCCCTGGTAATACTTCTTGTGTGATTTATGTGCAATTACAAATCTGAGTATCATCTTCTGATCAGATTTATAAGATTGGAATGAAGAGTAGAGTTCTGAGTTTGATATTCTCTTAGTTCAATCTGATCCATGTGCATACATATTTGAGATATTTGAATGCATATCAAACCCTGGTAAATGTCCCTTGCAAATTTTGCATGCAAATACATTGTTGAAGCATCATTTTATAATCAGATTTGTAAGGATTAAGTGAAGATATGAGTTCTACCTGCAATTTTATCAGTTTCCATTAGTTGTTGCACTTCATTTGCATTTGTGGTTGATAAATTCAAAGAAAGGAAGGTCTGATCTATAAAGTTTGGCAAGATTTTCAGTGTTGATAGATATTTGACAGAGTATTTTAGTGCATTTGCACAACTAGGGTGAAATTCCTTAGTGGCAGCTCCATGTTGTTCTGATCTTGATAAAGTACCAATGTCTTAACATTTCTGTCATTTAATTTTATGTTGCTAATCTCTGCAAAACTAGAAGGAAGAAGATCTCTCTTCCTTAAAGACTCTGCTAAGAAGTTGTTTACAGATTCAAGAAACTTAGAGTTGGAAAGGAGAAGAGTTTGGAAAGTTGTTAAAGGTCAGACATCAGGAAAAGATATATCCATAGGTGAGAGAGATCAGCCTTTGGTAGAGGATTATCACTCTTCTTCAAGTGATTCTGATTCAAGCAATCCTCTCATAAACTTGTTTGCCTCAGCTAGTGAAGGTCCTTTTGTTGTACTTGGTAAGTTCCTTCTTCAATCTACACCTGTGTGTTTCAATCCTAATAAAAATTTCCAAGGAAATCAACATTTAGAGAATACCAGTCTTGTGAATCACATTCTTGAGCCCTGAGGATCTTACACTCCTCATCAGCTTGTTTCACCTCCAAGATCACCTCCACCAAACAATATGGCTCAGCCTAGACCTCCATTTGTTGTTAACACCTTTGGTCCTATAGACTTTAGAGGAATGGATGGTTACCCAAATGTTGTCCCACAAGATGTCAGAAATAGATTGCCAAAATTCCAAGGTAACAATGCAATAATTGGTGATCAGCATCTCAAACTTTTTATTAACATGATGGAAGATTTTGAGATAGAGTTTGAAGATGTGTATATTAAGTTGTTCATTCATACATTAGAAGAGGATGCTAGGGATTGGTACAAGGCTCTTCCTAATAATTCTATTGATTCATGGACTGAAATGAAGAATGCATTTAGGTTGCAATATGGTGACAAGACTGATCCTAGATTTCTCTTGTCTGAGTTTGAGAATATCAAGAAGAACCCCAATGAATCAGTCCATGACTTTAACACAAGGTTTAACAAAACTTTGAGAAGGCTTCCTATTAATCTGAGGCCTTGTGATGAGTCTTTTTTAATCAAATATGTAGATGCATTTGATAAGAAGGTAGCCTATTACTTAAGAGACAAGAACCCTACCAATCTGAGACAAGCTTTCACCATGGCACTTCAAATCGAAAACAATATCAAGGCTATTAGGAAACCTCTCAAGAGAGATGGTGTAAAGCTGATAAACCCTTAAAAACCTAAATCTAGCAAGGGTGCTGATTTAGAGGAGGTTGTGAAAACTTTGGCAGGGGCTGTCAAAGAAATCTCATACAAGTTAGCAAGAGCTGAGAAGGGAATTGGGAAGACTTCACAAGGTCAGCCAAGAGCACAAAACCATGACATATTTTCCAATCATTCTAGAGGTGATCAAAGGGCAGATGATAGAGGGAAAGGACCCATGGGGTCTGTAAATAGACATCCTCAAGCACGTGAAGGGAGAGTGTTACTTGATCCCTTAAATGCTAGGGTTTTTGCTGTTAAAGAAGTTGTTGATATTGATTGGTGTGATAGGTGTTTTTTACCCCATCCTCCATGTGAAGTGGACCAACAAGAAGGTGAAGCTAATAATGATGATGCTACTGATGATGATATTTTCATGGTGGGCTGTTCTTCAAGCTCATAAGGAGGAGCAAAATCTACTGAAGTAATAAGTGCTAGGACTGCTGCAAATTTTTGGGATTGCATCAAATAGGTACAAGTCTTTCTTCCCCCTCATACTCTTGAAGTTGATGTAGTGCAAGATTTTGAAATTCCTAACAATGACTTTGAATACTTAAGAGCTTTGATGATTAAGAAGTATGATGGTGGTATTCCTTCGGAGGAAGATAGACAATTGTTGATGAATGTTGTTGTAGCTCAAGAGAAAGATTATAACACTAGAAGAAAAGTTGTTAAAGGAGTTGGGCCTCAAGACAAACCTAAAAAACCCTTGCTCACAAGCATTCCCAAAGAAGTTCCTAGGAGAGAAACACTTGCCAAAAGCTTTGTTGTCCCAAGCACAAATTACAGTCCTCCTCATGCCCAAGCTGCCAAGAATCCCTTGCCATCAAATGAATCTTCTTGTCTCCCTTCCAATGCTGCTTTTCCAAAGAGTGTTCCCTATGACATAGCCCAAGTATTGAGCCAAATCAAAGTGAGTGTTCCAATCATTGAGTTGCTTAGGATTCCTGAGCATAAGAAGAGAGCATTTGAGTACTTGGGGTTGAAAGAGGAGAAGACTACTCCAGGCAGAAATATAAATGTTGTTGAGACTCCTCAAATTATTTCTGACCTTGAAACACCACCAGCAGTAGAAGATCTTGGAGAGACACCTGAGGTATATTTGGGGACATCCTTGGTTGATTCCCAATTGAATGTTGATCCATTCTTCACAACTTTGATCATAAAGGATAGGCTACTTCACAATTGTATGTTTGATTCCAGTGCATCATGTAATGTCATGCCTCTTGAAGTCATGAATGAGTTGGATATCAAAGTGACAACAGCCTATGGAAAATGTACTACCATGGACTCAAGAGAAGTGTTGGTTGTTGGTTGTGTGAAGGGTTTGGTAGTGCAGCTTGCATCTTATCCCGGAAGGAATTTAAAATTGGATGTTGTAATTGTTGATTGCCCTGCCAAATGGGGTATGTTATTGTCAAGAAAGTGGGCTGCAAGTGTTGGAGGGAGTGTCCAAATGGATATGTATTTTTCCACCATTCCCATTGAGGGCAGCCTTGTCAAGCTCTATGGAGAAAAGAAAATGTTGCATCTAATTAAGGACCCAAACAATGCTTCTTATGAAGTATTATTTGCTAATGTTGATGCTGATAATTTTATTGGTTTTGCTGATGGAAAAGAACAAAAAATGGATCAGTCAAAGTTCCTTGAACAGGTATGTTCTCCTTGGACCTTGTTATTTGATGGAGCTTGCTCCAAATTTGGAAATGGTGCTGGTGTAATTCTGATTTCTCCTAGCTTGGAAGAATTTGTTTTTTCCTTCAAGCTTAATTTTGAATGTACTAACAACATTGCTGAGTATGAAGCCTTGTTTTTGGGTCTGAGAATTGCATGGAAGTATGGTGTCAAGGAAATCATTGCAAAGGGAGATTCAGAGCTAGTTGTCAAACAAATAAGAAAACTGTATGCTACAAAAAATTAGCGGATGAAGCAGTATAAGCATGCAGTTTGGGATCTAATTGAGATGTTTGATTCCTTCAATATTGTGCACCATGACAGAAGTTTGAATGCTGTTTTACTGACAAGTTGGCAATGATGGGGTCAAGATTTGGAGATTTCACCATTTCACCTTATTGTGAGTACAATGTTGAAGTGTTAACTAGGCCAGCTATCCCTGACAACATCAAGCATTGGCAAGTGTTTGATGATGATGCTCAAGTGCAAAGGTTCTTACAAAATCAAGGTGAGTTTATAGATCAGCATATTGATTAGGAACCAATGGTGTGTATGACTGAAGGAAGAGAGACTTTGTTTGGAAAATATATTATCCAATTGAAAACTAACACCATTCCTAGAGGTCTTATTACTCTTGAGTCAAATTTTAGCAATGTTGATTACATCATCAATAGAAACATATCTGCCTCAAGGGACATGGAAGAGCATGACTTGGGAACAAAGGAAAAACCAAGAAAAGTTTGGTTGGGCAGCAGTTTAAATAAGGAAGAAAAATAGTCCTACCTCCAATTGTTGAAACAATATCAAGACTACCTTGCCTGGTCATATTCAAAGCTGAAAGCATATAGAGAAGACTTGTTTCAGCATGAGATCCCTCTTGAAACAAAATCCAAACCATTCAGACAGAAGAAAAGGCCAATTAATCCACTCCTCTCCATGAAAATGCAAGATGAATTGAAGAAATTAAAGGAGGGAGGGATCATTCAGCCCACAAGGTATTCATCTTGGGTTGCAAACCTTGTGCCAGTCAGAAAGAAGAATGGAGATATCAGAATTTGTGTAGACTTCAAAAATTTGAATAGAGCTTCATTGAAAGACAATTATCCTTTACCAAACATGGAGAACATGCTGCAGTTAGTGACTGGATCTGAATTGTTTGTCCACCTTGGATGGTTTCTCTGGCTACAATCAGGTTGTTGTCAAGGAGTCAGAAAGATTTAAAACTGCATTTTACCACTCCTTGGGGAACATATGTTTATGTGAGAATGCCTTTTGGTCTCATGAATGTTGGAGCTACCTTCCAAAGAGACAATGGATGTTGTTTTTACTAGTTATATAAATGACTTCATTGCAGTTTATCAGGATGATGTGACTATATTTTCAAAGAGTAGAAAAGATCACTTGCAACATTTGGAAAGAATGTTGATCAGATGTAGAGAATTTGGAATCTCTCTCAATCCAAAGAAGTGTCACTTTGGGGTGCAAAAGGCCAAGCTACTTGGTCATATTGTTTCAAAGGTTGGTGTCATGATTGATCCTAAGAGAATAGAAGCAATTAGCAGGGTGCCAATTCCAAGAATGAAGAAGGGCATCCAATATTTCTTTGGGAAAATCAATTTCATTAGAAGGTTTGTGGTCCAATTTTGCTGAGTTGACTCTTCCTATCACATGCATGTTAAAGAAAGATCAATTATCAAATGGGAGGAGGTTGTTATTCAGGATTTTGAAGGGATCAAGGAAGCACTTAAACATGCACCTGTCTTGGCAGCTCCGAATTACAAGAAGCCTTTCCAAATCTTCTCCTTTGCCTCTGAAAATACTATTGCATCTGTTTTTCTCCAAAAGGATGAAGATGGGGCTGAGAGGCCTATTGCCTTCTTTAGCAAAGCTTTACAAGCTACTGAGTTAAAGTACACAATCATGGAAAAACAAGCATTTTCCTTGGTGAAAGCAACAAAGGTTTTTAGGCCTTATATTTTAAGTTCAAAAGTTGTTGCTTATGTTCCCCACACCATGGTAAAAGACATCTTATCAGAGATGGAGATCTCAAGTAAAAGATGTAGATGGGTGAAAAAACTACAGGAGTATGATATGGACATCCAAACCACAAAGTTGGTAAGAGGTTTGGGTCTTGCTAAGCTCATGGCTGAGAGCAACTTGTAGACTGTGGAAGTGAATGAGGTAGAGGAAGAAAGGGCAGATGTTTTTGGGAAATTGGTAAGTTCTGAGTGGTACAAGGACATAATATTTTACCTCAGACACCTTTTCTGTCCTGATCATTTAAATAAAAATAAGAAAAGAGCCCTCAAGCTGGCCTCTCAAAAATACATCATCACTGACTTTGGGCTGGCTTGGAAGAACCCTGAAGGTGTCCTCTTGAAATGTGTAACTGAAGATGAAGCTCCCAAAGTAATTGCTGATTTCCATGGGGGATTTTGTGGAGGACACTTTGCTGGAAGGGTTACAACACACAAAGTTTTGAGAGCTGGTTATTGGTGGCCTACTCTCTTCAAAGATGCAACCATGCTGATTAGAAAATGTGAAAGCTGTCAGTGTTTCTCTAGAAGAATGAAAGCTTCAGGCTCCCTTCCTTTGCATCATGTATCAATCAAAGCTCCTTTTAAACAGTGGGGAATGGACTTCATTGGTGAGATTTCAAATCCTTCTAGTGTTGGCCATAAGTGGATTCTTGTAGCCATAGATTATTTTACAAAGTGGGTAGAGGTAATCCCCACTAAGAAAGCAACACACCAAGTTGTTATGGACTTCTTGTTGAATAATATCATATGCAGATTTGGTGTGCCAGTCAAAATTGTGGCTGATAATGCCATGTGTTTCAGAGCTAAACCTTTGATGGCAATGTGCAAGGAGTATGGAACCAATTTAACTTATTCTTCAAACTATAATCCCCAAGGAAATGGACAAGCTGAGTCCAGCAATAAGAATTTGTTGAAGATCATTAGAAGGACCTTGGAGTTGAACAAGAAAAAATGGGGTGAACAACTGAAATTTTCAGTTTGGGCTGATAGAATCAATGCCAAGAGAGCTACTGGTAAGAGCCCATTTGAGTTGGTGTATGGAACTCAAGCTCTGCTGCCCTTACATCTGTAGTTATCTTCATTTCAGTTTGTTCAACAACTTGAGGATCAAGAGGTCAGTCCATATGAAGCAAGGATCAATCAGATTATGGAGCTAGATGAAGAGAGAAGAGCATCCCATCAGAGGCATATCAGATTTAGAGAGAAGTTGAAAAGATTGTTTGACAAGAAGGTCACTCCTAGGGCCTTCAATATTGGAGATCTGGTTTTGTTGTGGGATAGCAAAAATGAGGATAAGGGCAAACATGGAAAATTTTATGCATTGTGGATGGGCCCTTACTCCATTGATATCATAATTAGTGAGAATAATTTTTTTCTCAAAGATTTAGATGGGGAATTTCTCGAACTACCTATTAATGGCAAGCATTTGAAGCATTTATTGGATTAATCCCTAAATTTGAGGTATGCACCAGCTTGTATAGTGTATAGTGTTTGGTTTTTTGCTTTGTTTTTTTTTGGTGTTTTGTCGGTTTGTGGTTTACCTTGCTATGTGGCAGCCATTTTTTTTGTTGGGTTCTTGGCTGGTTTTTAGTGATTTTTTGGCTCATGACTCCATTTTCCCAATGGATTATTTTGGCACTTGGTCTACATTGTTCTTGTGGCAATCACTGGGAGTGCCCATCCCCGAGCAGGAGCTGATGTTGGTGTCTATTTTGATCCTCTATGCTTTTGCCCTAATTTTCCTTTCACTCTGCACTTCCTGAAATGTTTTCTACAGTTTTAATGGGTGAAATGAAGTTGATGCCTCTGTTCCCATTCCTTAATTCATTTGAAAAATTATTTTCCATGCCTCATTTGTGAAGAGACACCCATGCATGCCTTGTTTGTGCCCTAATTTTTCCAAATTTGTGGGCTATGTCGTGTTTTCCCTCTTGCCTGATCGTGAAAAATCAAATTTGTTCGTTTCATGCATATGTGCCTTCAAACCCTTCCCCATGGTCGAAACTTGCATAAAATCAACTTCCCCTTGTTTTTTGAGCAAAAAATTCTTCACCCACGAAGAAAAAATCAATTTTAGAGGTCACTAGAAAACTCTGTGTTTTTTTATGGTTTTACGGGTGTCATTTGACCATCAAAATTATGCTCAAAACTCTCCTCATACTTGGCCACTTCTGATTGGACAAGGATTGACAGGTTTCTCTAAAAAAATTAATCGTTTTTGGGCTTTGGGAAAAAATTCAAAATTCCCCCTGTAACTCTACGGGAGGACATGTGTCATGTTCTTATGCGAAGGCGGAGTAGGAAGCCGGCGGCGAACGACATTTTTTGAATTTTTGGCAAAGGGGAAAAAAGATGAGGAAAATCCCATGGGTCTGAATTGGAGCAGGAGGTGGACACGTGGCAGTGTGGTGGCAAAGCAGGGAGGTACGGGCCGCAGAAGGAAAAAGGAACTTTTTCCCTTTTGGTAAAAAAGTCCTAAGGTGAAATTTTGAAGCACGACCCAATGACTAATCTTAGGTGGACGCGTGTCCATAAAATGGTCAGAAGGAAGTTTGGGTCGTGGAAGAAAATGGGGAATTTTCTCCTTTTTGGTAAAAAGAGTTAAGACAAAGAATTAAGCTACGGGCCCGCGTATGAGGCACAGGGTGATACATGGTGGGCAGAGCGGGTCAGCGGCCTGGTGGAAGAAAAGGGGAAAATTTTCCTTTGGCTAAAAAAGGGAGTTAAAATGAGAATTGAGCCTGCGGATTTTAGTGATAAAGAAAGTGACATGTGGCAACGGAGAAAATCGAAGGCACGGGCCTGCGGGGAAAAAGTTTAAAATCGCGAGCAAATTTTGAGAGAAAGCTCATTTTTCTGAGAAACCCACCAAAGAACCAAGTTAATTTCTTCTATGTTGGATCTTCATGTATGTGATTTTGTTACAAGTGTATAGCCATCACACAACTCATAGATTGTTCATAAAACTCTCCCCTACTGATGAATCTAACAAGCTTTTGAGTTAAATCTGTGTTTTTCTGGGCAATATGATGTCTGTTATCATTTTAAATACTTGCAAATAGTTTTCATTGTTCTTATTGCAATATTGCATTGAAAGTCTTTAGAAATCACACAAAATCTCATCCTTATTGATAGTTTGGTGGTACTTGCAGTTTTTTTTGTCAGGAGAGCTTTCATCTGGCATTGAAAATAAGTAGTTTAAAATAACTCCACTTTCATTTGTTGATTGGGATTTCTTGTAAGCCTTTGGGGGCACCTTAGGCGTGGTTTGATAAAGGATTTTTGTGTTTAATTGAGTTCTTCACTTCAATATTTTGTGGTGAGTTCTCAAAGATTGTGTGAATAGTGAAACCTGGGCTTCCATTTATGCACCTTCTAGTTGTAAGAACATCTTGATTATTTAAAGCATTTTATCTGATAGTTATTCAAGTATTGTAGAGGTTGTCAAAGATTTGATATATCTACATTTTTCTTGTCAATACCCCACCAAAAAATCATTTGAATAACTAATCCTACCCATGCTACCCCTGCATTGCATTGTGTGTCAACAAAAGAATCTAACCCATCTATAAAAATGTACAAAGCAAATCAGGATCATACAATGTCTTTAGCAACCTCAACCTTGTCTTGAAAGCATTTCCATCATTTAGTAGTGATAACTCTGTTGATTTTGAATAATGGAAAATTGATCATGTTTTCCCAAGGCCATATCCATATAATATGCATAGTATAAGGATATCTCCATCTTCTTCACAAAATAGAGGCTGCAATATAGGTTCTCTTACCTTGGTTGAAAGGCACAACCTAAAATAGTGAGGGTTAGATCAAATCCTTTTAAAGTGCTATCCATCTCTCCACAAATCTGAGTTCTAGTTAGATCACATCCCCGGCTACAAAATGACATATATCAAGATCTATTTACCTTCAAGATTCATGGCATACTTCTGATGCTGCTCATACTGAAAAGGAGAACAAATTTGGGTACCAATAAGTCAATAGTATTAATTTTTGTTGAGGCCTTTAGTTTTGAAAAATTATTCACTTGATACTATTGATTATGGTCAATGATGTAGGATGGGGAAATTTACTCTCCTAACTATATCAAATATGGTTGACACCATTATATAGGAAAATTCCAAGTCATGGTAAAGATAAAAATCATCTCAAATCAAATGATGGAACCTAAAAAATGCTTAAAATGGGTGACATGAAGAAGGATCGTGTGTGTTAAAAGTAGGTATGAGTGTTACTATAAGATGGTGACAAGGTGATGTTGTAGGAAGGGTATAAAAGATAATTTTAGAAATAAAAAGATGTGAAGTGTGTTATATCATAGTATATGTAAGGATCATTGATAGAAAAATAATTTCACACATATTTGAAAAAAATGAAATAACTAACAAGCATAAAAGTGCAATAAAAACTCAGTATGAAACAATCCCAAGATTTCTCCAAATACATTTCTTAGAATTGATCACAAATATAAATGTACATATAAGATAGTGAATGTATAAATCCTCCATGATTAGTGGGTAAAGAGCCCAAAATATAACTATAACTCAAACCCTTGACATAGTCAACCTAAGTGTATCTCCCATTTAGCTAACAAATATGGCCGAGTGTAACTCATGTGACTAACTCCAAGTATAACTTTATTTTAAACCCACCTAAGATATGCTTAAGGGGATGTTAGTGTAGGATATTATACTAAAAATAGACACACATTTTCTCTAGCCATCTTTGATACCATATTGGAGTTTCCATAAGGATCGTTGATAGAAAAATAATTATATAAGTAGTTGCAAAAAGTAAAATAAATAACAAAAATTAAATTGCAAAAACCTCGGTATGAATCAAAGCCAAGATTTGTCCAAATACATTGATTATAATTTATAACAAATTAATATGTACATATATGAAAGCGAATTTGTAACTCCTCCATGATTAGGGGAAAAAGAGACCAAAATAGAACTGTAACTCACACAATTGACAAAGTGAAATTAAGAGTAACTCTCACTTTTCTAAAAAAATATGGCCAAGTGTAAATCTTGTGACTAACTCCAAGTATAACTACTATGAATTGTATTCATAAGCAAGCTAACTCCTAAAGTGTCGAAATAATCAATGTGTAGGAATAATCCACATAAATAAATGGAATAATTAATATCCTACACCAACATATTATAATTGGGATACAAATAAAATATCCCTCATAAGTACCCCTACTAACCTACCCAATGTCACTAGTGAAGTATGCATGAAACTATTTTTAGTTATTCCACACTCTTAATAGTATCTATGATAACACCAGTATGGGGAAACAAATGCACCAATGATTATTGTAAATAAAAAAAGTAAGTAAAGTGAAAAATTATGTGTATAAACATGTCATATGTAGTATATGGTCATCATTGGATCACATAAAAGTTAGTTATAGGTGGTCACCGTATATAAGTACAATAGTAAATTCCACATACAAGGGATAAAATACTACCACACACAAAATAAATGTTAGTATGACCACTGGTTCAACCCTCAAATTAATAAATAAGTATATATTACTACTATATGATTAATGTTAAATGTATAAATGAATAATTATATCATTCACATTTGAATTAGAGAGTTATAAAATATGGTTTTAATGTAATATCATCCAATAAATTAGTTGAGGTGCAATTAGGGTTGGAGAGACTACTTAGATAATTTAAAAGAAAATATAGATGCATCATGAGTTGATCTAGGTGGTGTAAAGGTTTAATAAGGTTCTCAAAATGTAACTATAGATCTATGTCCCCATGACCAACATGTAAAACATAATACAATTGTTTTGGCAATTCTATACATAACTAAAATTTTCATCCTTATTAATGATACACTCTTGGTTTTTTCTAGGCCTCTTTACCTTCATTTGCATAACATGTTGGTATATTTATATGTCATATCATGCTCACATCTCCACTTGTATTTTAAAACACTAGCTTTATGTAATCCTACTCAAGAAGAAATTATATGCGTTAATATGGTTATGATTTTTAGTTGGAATCACCTAGGTGGTAAACCCAAAATGATTCTGACCAAATTTTGCACTACATTTCAAACTGAACGTAGTTATCCTAGTGTATGTATATTTGTGTATACTATTATAAATTATTTTTCTTATGCTTTTCCCTCATACATCAACATAGATATCTGGCTAGCTAGTATTGTTTTCCAATTTTAATCCTTTTATACATAAATAAGATGCTTAATTTTTTAAAAAAAAATTCCTTATAATGTGCTCATGATGTGTTCTAGGATAGGCCTTGATCCTCGCTATATGTTTTATAGGTACTGACTTGATGATAAATGCTCTTAGAATTTTTTTACATAGGAATCATTCATTATATAATTTATACTTAGTGGCATGAAATTCCAACCAAAACCATTAGAGGCAATAGGAAATAAAAGTAATAAAATGGAATGATTGTAAAAAAGGACCCAAAAGCATTGAAAGAGTAAATCAAAAATCTCCTAAAAATCATTTTGAGATTTCAATTTAATTTGAAATCTCAAAAAAAAGAACTAAGAAATTAAAAAAATCGATACAAAAAGATAGAAATATTTATGCCATAATAGAGTAAAGTTAAAAAAACCTAAATAAGATGAAAAAACTAGTTAATGAAGCCACATGAATATGTAGTCACAAAATCACACACTTACTACTATTATTATACCGCCAAGTATGTTATTTTATATATGGATCTCGCATAATAAAAGTATTCACTGAAAGACCCATTCCATTGTTCAGACTCGTCATGTCTTGTTGTTCTTTGTTACATTGTATGTCTTACACATTTGTCACTCACTTACATAGATTTCGGTCAGGTCTTAGGGAGTCTTACCTATCAATACTCACTTGATGTCATATTTAGTCTTTGACTAGGGTGCCTAGGGAAGGATTAGGTCCTGGATTTCTAGGCACCCTGGTCCCCATCACAATTGGTTTTCATTTATACATTCGAGTTGGGTCTTTATCATTTTCTCTCTCATCTTCTTAGGTACTAGTCATCATGTTGGGTCATTAGTGTCAAAATTTGAGCAAGATATCCCTATATAAACACAACATACATATTAAATTATGGGAGGACTATTTATACTAAGGGCTAACTATCTACATAGAGAAAGAGACTACTTTTGGGAACTATTCTGTCATCACCCACTGCATAGGAAAGGGATTGTATACTCCATACACCATTTTTCATTTTATCTAGCTATTTCCCAAGTTATCTCCACGTCATTGGCACTAGGGCAATCTTAGGCACATTACTACACACACAATCACACACAGAACTACATTAGATCTAAGATGTAGTGAATGCGATTAATTTTAAGTACCACCATTTTGGCTGGTAAAGACAGTCTGACCCCTTCATATACATCTTTCTTTTTTCAGGGTTTGATGCTTTATGTGGGGTTTTGCAGGTGATTCATCATTGCAGGTTTATCTCGACATCAACGAACCAAGTGCGACACTTTAATGCATGACCAAAGGAAAAGTATTGCGAAGACCTAGCAAACATTTCAAGATTAGATTCTTGAGTTGTTTTATAGATTAGGGCACCCAAATTTTAGACCAGGGTACCCCAGGAACCATGATCCTTCTCTAGGTGCCCTAGTCTTGCCATATCTGCCTCACTACAATTTTTTGAAGTTCATCATGGTGACTACTCTTCTACCATTTCATCACTATGTTCAGTCCCATATCATTGCAGGGTAACTTCATTTTAGGTTAGTACCTTTCCCCTTTTATTTCATTTCATTTAAAATATCAAATAAATTTCTTAGTATATACATTTCACTATATTTCATCTATTACATTGTTGTACTCTTCTATTCTTACTAAAATCCAAATTTTATAGAATCATTTTGGTGAACCCGTAGATTTGAACATTTTTCCCTAGGATCCACTAAAAACCCTAATGGATAACGATAGACTATTCTCCTTCTCGTCTCATCATGCCTCAAGTTAGTGTCAATCCAATCTATGATGAGGCCATTATCATTGATCTCAAGGCTCTCTATAGAAATATTATTGTTTCCGACAAGCTTAGCCAATACATCTTAACCGTCGAATTCCATTGGCCTACTAGATTTTAAAATTATTCTATTGGTCCTATGTTTCTGATGTGAAGGCCGTACACTCATTTTACACCATGTTATGCAGCTACTCATGACCCTCCTTCTGATATTTCCAAAGAAATTCTAGATGATTCTCTCATTGATTGCATGCTTGATCTTGATAATAGTTTCATGTGCATACTGATTCTCCTCCTAGTCACACCACTATTATAGCTGCATCTCAAGCTTCTCCTTTTTTTGATACTGCTTCTCATGATCCATTGCATACTAGTTCACATGTTTTTTCATACTATGTTGATGATCCAATTGATACTAAAATTAATGACATTTTCATATCTGAGTCTCTATCTGATGTTGATGAAACAATGGATAGTCATGATTCTAATACTTTCCATATTGTTGAGTGTGAATATCTATTGCTCCATTATCATCTTCCCCTAAGGTTGTATCTAGCATACCATGCATGAGTTGTCTCCATCTATTAGTTCATCTTCTCCTGCCACTTCACCTCCTCCTATCACTTCATCTCCATCTATTAGTTTGTCTTCTTCTATCATTACATATCCATCAGTTGCTTCATCTCCTAAGGATTCTTCTGATGATATTCCTATTACTTCTATGGATGTTGCATGTCCTTTATCTCTTATAGCTTCCTCGAAACCTACACCATAGTGTTCCTTTACCATCTAGAATCTCTTTTGTCTCCTCTAGATGTCCATATAATTACTCACAATATTACAAGTTACAACCGCTCAACACATTATTTCCATCCTCTATTATTCCTTCAGAGTGACATCTTGTCTCTCATGCATGTCGTGTGGTCAATTACAATCTCAGTGTTCAATCACTCACATTATTTAAAGCAAGGCTTAATATGCTTCCATTGATAACAACTCGTTACATGGTAACCATATTCCTAAGAAGATTCATAACTCAACATTTCCCCAAGGATTTTATCATGCCTACATTCCCATGCTCTAATGGTACTAGTAACCCTCATTGTACATCTCCAACATTACCACCTGACCATGGCTTCCTATTCTAATGATCACTTATTACTTAAGGCCTATCGATATAGTCTTACCGATGATGCTTTAAAATGGTATACTCATATACCATTTAGGATATATTAGCACTTATTTTGACATGGAAGACCATTTTCTCTGTCGTTTTATTATCAACAATGGCCCTAGAGTTACCTATGATCATTTAATTACTTTACATCAGAGTGAAAAATCAGAGTCTATCGTGGACTATATCTTACAATTCAATGCTTGTATGCATCAGCTAGTATTACAACCTATTGACTTAGAGAATAAGTTTATTTTTTGTTGTGGTTTAGTACCGGCACTTAAGACAAAGATTGCAATATGACACATGTGATTCATTCATACTTGTGTGTTATAAATTCATTGACCTAGAACATAGGATCTCCTTGTTGCACATGTTATATATCCTCCACCTCTTGTTTCTACTGCTACATCATCTAGTTATTCTCCATTACCATCTATTGAGTTTCCTACACAATCTCCATATATTCCTAGCAAGCAAAATTTTAATCTACCACACCACATCAACGTCCCTCTTCTCCCAATCTGCGGAAGGCTACACCTCAATCTTCTACACCTATTTCACATGAGCCATTGCATCTTTCTCACAACATTAGACCACATTATGTGGTGTGTTCTTTAATTTAAAAGCATTTAATTCACTTACCCTATAACCAACATCATCCATAACATCACTTACAATGTGAGCGTGATCGGCCCTACTGTAATTATCATCGTATCAATGGCCATACGGATAATGATTGATTTTCTATTCTTTATCATTTACAATAGTTAGAGGATAAGGGCATCATCTCCTTTGGCTCTCACTCACATGAGTGGTCCATATCTCCTCTTCCCTCATCAGTGAGCTACTAATATCCGGTTTAGTTCTACTCCTACCATCTAATGCTAAGGTCACTTATTTGTCCATCGTCACATATGCTATCACTCATGTGCGCTCTCCATCGTGTCCATCCATAATTGCACCGTATGCATCCATCTCATCCACTTCATCCATTGCATCATTCTACTACTTCACATTGGATTGCCACAACCCTTAGCATTTTCACTGTCACATCACCGTAGCTCTGCATGACA
Source organism: Taxus chinensis (assembly GCA_019776745.2). Taxonomy (NCBI): domain Eukaryota; kingdom Viridiplantae; phylum Streptophyta; class Pinopsida; order Cupressales; family Taxaceae; genus Taxus; species Taxus chinensis. The sequence goes on from CM034151.1 coordinate 199,945,397, forward strand.
TTCAATTTGGTTCATACGCTCATGCTTCTTTCATTTCACATGCTTCCACTGCTTCTCACCTCCTTGGTCTTTGGTAGGTGATTCATATCACCTTACCCCCTGATGAAACACTCATGTTCTTATGGTTCTTATATGATTTTTGAGGGGTCTGTTAAAATAATAACCTCTCTTCACATGATTCTTCGATTCATCTAGCAAACTCCATCGAATCATTTCCCGATGACACACTCTCGATTTATGTTGTTTATTATTGATTGTTGAGGGGTATTAACTAAATGAAACTCATCATCTATACACTGGGGGCATCACTAATTTTATCCCTCTATCGTCATCATACTAACATATGCTCCATAACACTATAATGACTTTTACACATCATCAATCATTCATTACAATGTTATTTGCATAATTATATTACATACATCATCTCCACTATATCTTCACCAAATTACACATTACTTGACAACTACGCATTCCTAAATATATTCAAAAAATATGAACAAAAATTAAGGAGTCAAGCATCATACCAATAATGATCACATACATCATCATCAAATCATACCATCAATACACAATGAATACAATCATTATATGTCACTACATTTGTCCATATATTTAGACTACAATCATAGTTACAAAACATCTCATAACTAGGGGCCAACTCCCCTACATATAATATAACAATTCAACTTATATCTCATAATCACTGTTAATCTCTGGTACTGCAAGATCTCTAGAACATGATGTCTCACCATTAACTTCACACCACTAATCACGACCTCGATATCTCTCCACCTATCTTTGTAGTAATGTCACCTCTATAGACTGGTCCATAAAGTGACTTTGTAGCTCGATAAAATGGGCAAACACATCTTGTGCTAAAGGACCTCCAACCGTCTCCTCTCTAGCTCGTCATGTCTCCTCGCTTGCCTAATCCATATCTCTTAGAAGCACAATACATGTCCCTGCTACTATGGTCACTGGTTCAAAAAAATGGGAATTTTTTCTCATAATTGCATTCACACACTCTAACATACCTCCATCCGCAAGTATGTCAGTGGGAACATTCCACATCAATATGTGGATAGATGTTTCCACAATCAAGGACCGATACGCATCAACTACAACCAATAGAGTAACACATTATCCAACCATAACCATCACATCAGCAAGTAACTAACCATATAACATAACCATATAGATAATCATGCTTTGCTATAGCCACTGCTACATTATCTGGGTATATGCTTTCCCCTCTACTCCTCCTCCCGCCGGTAATCCCGCAACATCTGCAAAAAATGGAAATAAAAACACCCATCAATGTGTCACCCACCATGCATGATATTTCTCTGTACACTTGGCATCACCTCTGTTTATCATCTCTATCTCAAAATCGGGCTCATCTGGTCAGGGAGGTACTAGCTACTCTCCTTTGGGCTTTGGTCTAGCACCAACACTCCTTGGTGCTCTAACAACTCTAACCCACACATATGGATTTGGGGTAAATTCCTTGGACATACCACAATGTTGAGATACCTAATCCATCTAGAATAACTTGGTCACCTCTGGAAACTTATCTTGTAACCACATAGTCCTCTGTATGCATCGTAACTCTACCACATCCTACATAGTCTTGGTATGGCCTCTGTATCACTTCTTATGGCCCCAAACTATCTATTAGTGCTCTATAGGTGTTTTTGATGTGAAATCACAACACCTCTAAATGTCTACAATGAATGGGTTGAGACTCTCAATGTGATTGCATAACATGGAGCTTCTCCCAAAGTGTGGGACTTTATGAACTGGGAGAGCTCTCCAGATGAAGGTCGGTTCCTATTCCTCTGTTCAGGTGCACACATTTATATTGCAGAGGATCTACTCTAAAACACTACTCTAACTTTCCATAAGGAGACAAGGGTTAAGGAGATGAAATAAATAAAACCTAAACTAACAAGGGTGATGCAATAAAGGAACGTTGAACACTTGCTTTGCAATAAACACAAACCATAAAAAATGCAATACAACCACCATGCACAGATAACCAAGACTGTAATGAGAGATCAAAAAGTAGAAAATGAATGCAAGAGAGGGTTGAAAATTATCCACAGACATGCATTATTGCTCCAAAAGTTGATAACAATGCATTACAATAGCCAAGAGGCACAATCTTGCATTACAATTTGAATGGGAGGCTTGGACTCCACAAATACACATACAGGAAAGAGAAGAAAGGAGGGGGAAAATAAAAAATGTCCAACCCTTAGAAAAATGCCCCTCCTTAAAATATATAGGAAGAATAATAGAGAAAGGAGGGAAGAATTAGAAATCCTATTCCAACCACCCAAGAAAACGCATTGAATTCACCTCACTAATGTGGTAGGTGAGAATCCTAACAACCTCCAAAAATGGCAGACTGTATTTATTCTAGTTGTAGTTGAGATCGTCTAAAGGTCAAAGTCAGGTGTTCAACATGGGCTCTCACAATATCTTAAAATATCTAAGAATTTAAAATTCTTAACAGGCTTCACGATTCATCTTTGAATTAACCTTATGTAAAATATTTTCCAAAATACTTTGGGTTTGGAGTCTATCTGTGTGGGATCTACATGGAAACCCCATCCATTCCTGAGATTTTACCCCCTTCTTTCACTCCTAAAGTTGCAACGATTGGACACTTGGCATTGTCCGCGAGTCTGTTGATTCATTCCCTTATGTTTTGGCTTATTCCCTCCTATTTGATGGACTAACTACGTATGATCCATAGACACATGGAGGGTCTGCACACCTTTGGGACCTACCTCTGGATTTTACTTTTCAAGTTACGTGCTGATGAGGCACATGGAGGCTTCTGCTGACTCTTAGACTTTTCAACGACCAATGGTTTAACTTTATCTCGGGCCTTACCACATAAAGTGGAGAGTCTGTGCACTTGTTTGGGGACCTTCGGTTTAGAGCATCATACCTTTGAAGGTGTGCCGATGAGACACGTGAAGGATTTTGTTGGCTCTTAGACATTTTCAATGAATGGTGCAATTTTCTCAGGCCCTAGACACTTGGAAAGACCACACTCATTTGGGGATCCCACTTTGGACTTTATCTTTGAAGCCGTGCCAATGAAACATGTGGAGGATTTCGTTGGCTCTCTTATACTTAATCGATTCGGACCTCGAGTGAACATTGCCTTTCTCGGGCTCTGACCACATGGAGATCCTGTGCTCATTTGGGGAATTCATCTTCTGTCACACCTTTGAATTTGTGCTGATGTGACACATGGAGGCTTCCACTGGCTCTTAGACCTTTTCAATGGCTGGTGTAATTTTCTTAGGCCCTAGACACGTGGAGAGCCCGTGCTCATTTGGGGATCCCACTTTTGAATCACACCTTTGAAGTTGTGCACCAATGAGGCATGTGGATGCTTCTACTGAATCTGTTTATACTTAGCCAACTGATTCGGGCCTCGAGTGAACACTTCCTTTCTCCATTTTCTGACCACGTTGAGCTATGATCTCCTGCTACCCATTGTTTGGACTTCACTTTTTTGCACCTTGCTTCTCCAGTGTTCTGAAGAGACATGTGGCACCTTCCGCGGGTCCGTTGCTTTGCTTCAAGTTGAATCATATGTGAAGTCTGAAAAAATTTGAACCAATGTCTCCATTTCCTCCTGTGCAAGGTCATGTTTGATTAATTTTTCCTGAGGGGAAAAATTGGATAACAATTTGGTGACTCACAGGATCACCTTCTTCCTAGGTGAAAAGATCAATTGCCTTGAAGTATCTGTTGGGAATGGAGTCATGAATGATAACTTGGTACCGTTCTTGCTCTTAAAACCTCTAGCCCGACTGCTTACAACTTGTTGGATCTTAACCTACTCCGCTGCTTGCACTCTCAATTTTCATAAGAAAATATTGAAGGTGAGATTTCTGAGAGTAGAAAATTGTCTTGACCTGGAGCATTCACCTACTTTTGGAAATGGACTGCTAGGTCACACATTCAGTTTGGAGGCACACTGAAATGCAATAATGATATAACCTTGGAGAAACAAAACCTATGCCGAAGCACTTAAGGAAATTGAAAACCTACACTACAACAAGATAATGTGCACATGCACTTAGAGGAATTAAAATCCTAGGCTAATATTTACAAGGGTGAAACTTTCCTTTCAGTAACAATGTTTGAGATAGATTCCGTTAACCAGAATCAGAAGCTCCTCTCCATCCAATGTAGACAATTGGAAGGCATTGCTACTTTTACATCCTGTAACCATGTAGGGGCCACTCCAAATAGCATCAAATTTAGAATGCCTTCTTGGCTTTGCTCGATCTGCATCCCACTTCATAACTAGGTCCCCTTCTTGAAAGGTCCTTGCTCTTTCTTTCTTGTCAAACCATCTCTTAATTAAGGCTTGATCCTTTTCTATCATTTGAATTGAATCATCTCTTATTTCTTCTAATTCCATTAGCTCTGCATACCTAGCATACATTGATTCAAACTCAGATAATTTCAACTGCTTCATGAGTTCTAATGTAGGAAGCTCTAATGATATAGGTAACACTGCATCTTTCCCATAGACCAACTTATAAGGGGAATTACCTATAGAGATCTTTGGTGTGATCCTGTCAGCCCATAATGCTGATTTGAGCTTGGTATGCCATGTCCTTTGATTTTCATCTAGAGTCCTTCTGATGATCCTTAGAAAATTCTTATTTGTGGACTTTTCCTGCCCATTACCTTGCGGGTAATAATTTGAAGAGGTTCTTAAGTAGGTTTCATTATTGACATACCATTTTGTGATCTTGGAACCTAGGAATTCCAATGCATTTTTTGATATGATAGTGGCTGGTACTCCGAACCTAGTCACTATCCCTTCATAAAAGTCTAGTATGCTAGAACATTTTGCTTCTTTGAGTGCTACTCCTTTGATCCACTTGGTGAAATAGTCTGTTGTTATGAGAATCCACTTGTGGGCTTGGCTTGAGTTTGGATTGATGACCCCAATGAAGTCCAATCCCCATTTCATGAATGGCCGGTCAACTGAAATTGGGTGTAATGGGAGTGCTGCTAATCTTTCCTTTTCTGTGAAGAATGCACATTTTTTACACTTCTTGATCCAAGTGTAACATTCACTGAACACTGTGGGCCAATAATATCCTACCTTCATTATCTTGAGAGCTATGTTACCATATGGAGAAAAATGACCTTCCAGCTTCTCCATGTGTGAAACTCCTATAACACCTTCTTGATTTGACCTATTCTGATGTATCTCAGTAGAACACTATTGATGTCCCTTTTGAACAAAACACCATCAACAAGCACATATGGAATGACTTGTAATCTAAAGTATCTCCTCTTTTCTTTTCTCATTTCTGGAGGGCATAGGCCTATTTGTAGGAAGTGCATCATATTCTGAGTCCAACAAGGAATCGATAGATTATCATTCACTTTTCCTTGACCGTCTTATAGTACCAAGATAGCTCCATTTCCATTGCTTGCATCAACTTGTTGACTCGAGGCTAGCTATTCACATAGTCCCTTTCCAAAGACTAGATTAGTGACCTTAATTTCAATGTCATATTCAATGACATGAGTGATCCATCTTGCACATTTCTCATTCACATCCTTGTTCAAAAAGAATGTCCCTGACTCCCGCATGAGAAACTAACAGTCTGGATCCTATTGTTTGAGACTAGGTGTTTGAACTTCTTTAAGCTCTCTGATCACTACAAGGACATGCTTCTTAATGAAGGAGTACCTCACTTCATAGTCCTCCAAGCCTTGAATGAAGAAGGAAATTGATTGTTACAATCCCTCTTTGTTTTGTTGCACTAGGATTGTAGAAATTGTGTCCCCACCACCAAAGGCATAAAACATGAAGTCCTTGGAGAAGTCTGGATTGAAGAGAGTTTGAGCTTGGGATATGGCTTCTTTGATGGTTTCAAAAATTTATTTTTCCTCATATGTCCACCTAAATTCCATGCTATTCTTCAACATCAGTGTTATTGGCTTCACAAGAGCAGTAAAATTTGGCACAAACCTACAGACAAAATTGATTCTTCCTAGAAAGCTCTGAAGAGCCTTCTTATGACTTGGCAAGGGAAATGTTCAAATTGCTTCAACTCTTTCTGGGTTGATCTTCAATCCTTCCTTTGACACAATATGGCCTAGGAGCTTGCCTTCGTGAGCCAAGGATATGCATTTTTTGGGATTCAATGATACACCAAATATCCCACATCTTTGAAATACCTATCTTAGATGGAAGATGTTATCTGCTACAGTTTTGGAGAACACAATGATATCATCAAGATATATCAGTGTTATTTTGTTTATCAACCCTTTGAATTCCATGTCCATCACCCTCTGGAAGGTGGCCTCGTCATTAGAAAATCCAAACGACATCTTCTTGTAGGCATAGGTGCCCAACTTAGTGGTGAAATATGTTTTGAAATGGTCATCTTCTTTCAGCATTATTTGATTATACCCTGAGTATCCATTAAGGAGAGAAAATATTTTTGAGCTGGATACTACCTGTAAGATTTGTTCCATTGAAGGGAGTGGGTAGTGGTATTTGAGAGATTCTCTATCCAAGTCTTGAAAGTCCACACACAACCTGATTTCTCCATTCTTCTTCCTGATTGGTACCAAGTTCTTAACCTAGCTTGAATGCTTGGTTAGGAATATAATGCTTATCTCTATCATCTTATTCAACTCTTTCTTCATTATAGGATCAATGTGGGGGTTAATTGGTATTTTATTTTTTCTGATGGGCTTAGCATTTGGATCCAGTTCTATTGTATGTTGTGCGAACTTTGGATTGAATCCTCACAGGTCTTCATAACTCTAGGTGAAAAAATCTGGAGATTCTTGGAAAATTTGTATGAATTCATATCTCTCTTGCTCAATGGTCACCTTGCCAATTTGGAGTGTCTTTACTTCCCCAAAAAAAATAGGTTCCAAATCATCTCCCTTGATCTTAATGTTTTCTTTCTCTTTACGAAACTGGTTATTAGGATTGAATATTGACTCCAGTGTCACCAAGCCTCTGGGAAGCTTGTTTATCCACATTTGAACCACATGATACCCATAGTACTACTCTAATTTTTCTTGATTCCTAGCTAAGAATTCAACCTCTTCTTGTAATAAATTAATGATTTGTTGATAGTTCTCAAACACTTTCCAGCTTGTGTTATTATCTAGAACTGTTGGCCTTATAACATGGAAATGTGGTTGTGTTTTTTCTCTTTTGATACTGTCAACCATATCAAATGTTGCTTCAACTGCTGCAAGCCTATCTTTAACTTCATTATTCTTCCTGGGTATGGAAAAAATGTTGAAAGCTTCAAAGTCTTCAATTAGGTCACATACCCTATTTTTGTAGCTCTTGAGTAGGTCATTCTTTGCACCATGTTGCCCCTTGACCTGATTGATGATTAGCTCACTATTACCAAATACTTGCAGATTCTTTATGCATCTTTTCCTGTCCCAATGAAGTCAATGAATCAAGGCCTCATATTCAGCTATGTTGTTTGAATAGGAAAACTGAAAATGAAATGCTAAATAATATTTGATTTTTTGTGGTGAAACTAGCAATGCACCTCCTCCAACACCTTTTTTGCTTCTTGAACCATCAAAATATAGTTGTCATACTTCAATTTCATCTTCATTTTCTGGCTTGGTGATGTTAGGAATGGGTGAGTTTTCTTCATGTACACAATATACACCCAATTCAAATTCTTCCATTTCCTTAAATGGGTCAAACTCATGCCTCTTGTTTTCCCATTCATCTAGAGTCAAATCTAGAATTCCTTTGACCTTGGTACCTATTTCTAGATCTAGTGAACACTCCTCCTAATCGAAGGCTGAGAAATTTGCATTGATAGGACTTGGCACATGAGGCTCAATGTGAAATTTTGTAATTGGTTTTGACCTGATGGTTGCCTTGGCTCCATACCTTGTTCTGAATAACATGTGTGACCAATCTGCTAATAGATATCCACCAATTTCAGTAGTGAAGTCTCTTGATAAACACAATGTAAAGAGTGGTGGGAGGTCAATTATAGACACATCTTGCAAGAATGTGACATTTGAATAGGAATTTAGTGTTAGGCTTAAACCCTTGATGACCCCAACTGTTACTACTGTTGTTCCATCTAGTTGCACTACTCCTCTTAGCACTGGCTCATACTTTAGACCCAATTGATCTGCTATTTGTTTCGACATCACTGAGCTACTTTCTCCTGAATCAATCATGCAGTTATGTACCAAGTGGTTCCCAAAAATCAATGACAAAAAGAATGGTGGAGGATTCATATTTTTACTTGGTTGACTGCCACCCTATTGCACTACATTAGTGAGAACTTTATCTTGTCCTTGGTTTGATCCACTCGAGGTAGACCAATTGGCCATTGCATCTTGCAACAAATATCATTGTCCTGGGATTGATAGTGACTCCCACATGGAAATGTTCACATGTATTTTTTTCATCTGATCAATGATGTTGAAGGGGGATGAATTATCTTTTGTTGCCCCTTACTAGGTGTGAAATTTTTTGGTACTTTAATAGGCACATGTGTTACTGCAATGGGTGCCTTAGGCTGATTTTGCACATTTTGGGCTGCATTTGGTCTATTAACTCTTTTTTATGTAGGAGTGGGCTGAGAAACAACTAGATTAGACGGTTGTCCCTCCTCTATGTTCCTCTTCTTTGACCATGTGTTAGCAGCTACACCCTATAAAGGAGGTTCATTAACTCCACATAATTCTTCTGTGTGTCAATTGACCAATTTGGTTTCCATTGGAGGTGTCTCTTGTGGAGTTTCATGATGTCAATTCCCTTCTTGACTTGGTTCTTAGGACACACCAATGGTATGTACCATCAAAGCCTAGTTTAGTGCACCATTGAAACCCATTTATTGATTGTGAGGTATATTGCAGGGGTAACACCAGTCCTACTCCTGTGACATGTTGTTTTGTGTTGAAACCAAGGCCCTCGATGTTGAAGATGCGTTTGGATCATATGGTCAGAATGGCCTGACAGCTTGAGGTTTTCCTTGGTTTTGGTTTTGATTTGTAGCTTGAGCTGGTGGTCTATTTTGCTGATATGGGGGTCTGGTATGATACGGCCTAGAACTTTGGGCTTGCTATCTCTTGATAGTCAGTAGCTCATTTCCTAGGTTCTATAGTTGTTTCATAACCTCTTGTAGCTCTTTTAAATTTCTTGAAGAAGTAGAAGCCTCACTATTTCTTTGATTCCTAGGGGCTGGAATGGGATTCAACTCTGGTGTTTGACTAGTTGTAGGAGCTCCTAATTCTAGGTATAGAGGAATAGGTGGCATAGGTGCGAGTTTACCAGCTTGGATCAAGAAATTTTCATCTCTAATAGCAATTTTATAGGATGCAAGTAAAGTTATACCTCCCATGGACTGAATCATAATAGCAATATTAGAATTTAAAGCTTTAAGGAAGTATAGAAAAGAACCTTCAGCTTTTAGTCTCATGGCCAACAGAATCCTATCCCACGTCCTCTGAAATCTGAAGTTGAAGTTAGTCAACTGTTTGTTAGGAGCCCTCTTGCTTGTTTTTAGTTGTTCCAATAAAGAAAGGTTATCTCCCTTTTCCCCAAATTTATTTTGGAGAGCTGTGCACAAATGGTCCCAATTCTGGATAGACCCCTCTCTTAGACTTCTAAACCATTGCAAAGCTTTACCTTTAAAGGAGGATGCCAACAACTTGGCAAAAATGTCCATTTCAGAAATTTAATGGATTACACAGACATTTGCAATGTCCTAGATATGATCAATTAGATTTTTCTGGTTCTCTATAATAAAAGATGTAATGTTCTTCAGTGCTGCAACTGGAACTGGATTTTATGCATTGAGAGCCAACGAGATGCTACCAGTGAAGTTGACATAGGGGTTGGGTTGTGCCATCCTGATTGGTCGAAGAACTCTAGTTGATTGAACACAAGGCCTACCAGGTGGAGGTGTTGACAATGTTCTGCTTAGTGGAGATGGAGACCTTTGAGCTCTGCTTCCCCTTCTTACTCTATCTAGGGATAAATGTAGATAGACAAATAACCCCTCTTCTCTAGTTTTTGACCTTATTTATATTCTTCTCATGAACTTGATAAATTTGGGCTACTGATGCAACTGGATTTGAGTGACAGAGTCACCAGATGTGTTACTCCAAAGCCTTCAAAGGCTAGAAGTTTACCAAGACACACACCCATTCTTGATAAAACTAAAATATTGACCTCTGGTCCCACCAAGTGTGCCAAAACTATTGATGTGCTTCCACAGTGGCTTAAGATTTGTTGTTCGATAATGAGACACCTCAGAAAGATGAGAAAAATATAACCTCAGTGTCCCACCGGGCATGCCAAAATAGTTAATGCGAAATCAAAACACCCTTGAATATCTGCAACGTGATGGGTTGAGACTCTCAATGTGATTGCATAACATGGAGTTTCTCCCAAAGTGCAGGACTTTGTGAATCGAGAGAGCTCTCCGGATGAAGGATGGTTCCTATTCCTTTGTTCAAGTTCACACATTCATATTATAGAGGATCTACTCTAAATCCTACTATAACTTTCCAAGGAGACAGGGTTAATGAGATGTAATAAATAAGATCTAAATGAAAAAGGGTGATGAACCAAAGGAATGTTGAACACCTTCTTTGCAATAAACACAAACCATAAAAAATGCAATACAATTACCATGTACAAATAATCAGGACTACAATGAGAGATCAGGAAGGAGACAATGAATGCAAGAGAGGGCTGAAAATTATCCATAGACATGCATTATTGCTCCAAAAGTTGATACAATGCATTACAATGACCAAGAGGCACAAACTTGCATTACAATTTGAATGGGAGGCTTAGACTCCACAAATCCACTTACAGGAAAGAAAATAAGGGAGGGTACAAAGCAGAAATTTCCAACCTTTAGAAAATTTCCCCTCCTTACAATATATAGGAAGAATAAGATAGAAAGGAGGGAAGAATTCGAAATCCTACTCTAACCACCCAAAAAATGCATTGAATTCACCTCACTAATGTGGCAGGTGAGAAGCCTAATAGCCTCTAAAAATGGTGGACTGTATTTATTCTAGTCGTAGTTGAGATCATCTAAAGGTCAGAGTCAGGCATTCCACATGGGATCTCACAAAATCTTAAAAGATCTAAGCATTTAAAATTCTTGGCAGGATTCATGATTCATCTTTGAATTGACCTTCCGTCAAATATTTTCCAAACTACTTCAAGTTTGGAGTCTATCCATGTGGGATCTATGTGGAAACCCCACGCATTCTTGAGATTTTACCCCTCCTTTCACTTATGAAGTTGCGACGATTGTAGACTTGACATCATCTGCGATCCTGCTTCTTCATTCCCTTGTGTTTTGGCGAAGATACTATGTCTAACCCTAGACACATGGAGGGTTTACGCATGTTTGGGACATGCCTATGGATTTTACTTTTGAAGTTATGCTGATGAGACACGTGGAGGATTTCACTGGCTCTTAGACTTTTCAACAGTCGGTTCAAATTTATTGGGATCTAACCACGTGGAGGGCCTGTGCTTGTTTGGGGACCCACTTTTGGATTTACCTTTGAAGGTGCGCTGATGAGACATGTGGAGGCTTCTGCTAGATCTTAGACATTTTCAATGACCAATGCAAGTTTCTCAGGCCCTAGACATGTGGAGAGACCACGCTCATTTGGGGATCCCGATTTGGACTTTACCTTTGAAGGTACACCTATGAGACACATGGAGGCTTCCACTGGCTCTCTTATACTTAGCTGATTCAGGCCTCAAGTGAACATTTCCTTTCTCGAGCTCTGACCACGTGGAGATCCTGCACTCATTTGGGGACTGACCCTTCTTTTGCACCTTTGAAGTTGCACCGATGTGACACGTGGAGGCTTCTGCTAGCTCTTAGGACTTTTCAACAACTGGTGCAATTTTCTCAAGCCCTAGACATGTGGAGAGCCCGCGCTCATTTGGGGACCCCACTTTGGACTTTACCTTTGAAGGTGCACTAATGAGACACATGGAGGCTTCTGCTGGATCTCTTATAGTTAATCGATTAGGGCCTCAAGTGAACACTGTCTTTCTCAGGCTTTGACCACATGGAGAGCCTGCACTCATTTGGGAACCCGCTTCTATGCACCATACCAAAAGTATGTTGAAGAGACATGTGGCACCTTCCGTGTGTCCATTTCTTTTCTTCGAGTTGAATCATATGTGAAGTTCAAAAACTTTGAGCCTTTCTCCATTTTTCTTCTATGCAAGGTCATGTTTGATCAATTTTTCCAAAGGAGTAAAATTGGATAATAGGTGTTAGCATCCATCTTCCCCCCATGCACACCAACCCACCTCCTAGAAAATATGTCTTTCCTAACCCACTTTCCTCATGGACCACCAACTGGACTCAATACTACTTTATAGTCCCACACATGTAATAATGTAGTAGCTCCAATCCCACCTCCATGCTCCTCCTGTGTAAATCTATTGAGATACCTATATAGGTGGGCTAATACACATCGTGCCCACACATATCTAGTACTATCCTCCTCAATTTGATGGAAAATATCATGCATCTTATATAAGATTCCCATATCACCTTCCTCTATTGCAATAGATGATGTAATACCCATGGCTATAAACTTCTGCAAGTGCGAAAACCCTGACCTAAAAATCGTATCCAAGATAATATGGGCCTCAGAAGGTATTCGAATCCCCATAAAATATCACCTCACATATCTCATTTGTCTCTCCATATTATCCACACCCATGACATGTACTCTCTTACCCATAATCAGTAATCATAGTATGTGATATACATCCTCTAGTGTGACTAACATCTCACCTATAGGTAGTCAAAATGTACATGTTTCTGTACACCATCTCTCACACAACACTATCAGCATAGGCATATTATGGGGCACATCCCCCATCCTTGTTATGTGCCACAAGCCAACACTTCCATAACCTCCTAATCATCATCTGATAGAACCAATCCAAGAAAATTATTCAAGTGATGACCACCCTGAAACTTGCTTGAATGGATATCCCCGTACACACCAAAAAGAAAAAACAAAAACTGCATTAGAACACCATAGAATAACACATATGCTCACTTATGACATCACTACAAACCAACTTGCAAATTTACAATTCTTCTAGATTGAACTTTCACTTTCTATACAGGGGCATCTAGAAGTAGGACTAGGGCACCCATGATCCTAACACCAGTGCCCAGGTCTGGATGCTCCTGTCTCAAAGGCCACTATCACCTTTGCTGCTCTTTTCCATGTCCAAAATAATGAGAAAAATAAAAATCACGTATTAAAAAAAAATCACCTAAAACGACCACTACAAGAGCATTTTTCAAAAAACATCACACTTACCAACACCGTTGTCATTCGGATACCATTGTGGTTGCCACCATCTCAAATTGACTTGGTCTTGCTTCTCTAACTTGCAAGATCCTTACACACTCAGAGATCAATCTCACACTCGTGTAAAAGACACACGACTTGAATTATCACTTTTTCACCTTACTATTTATCGTCACTTTTTATTATTCACTTTACTATGGTCATATGTCACATTTAATACACAACTAATACATGTCACATGATTTATCTAAAATCTTGAGCATTTTACTACAATTTTTACCCCATTTTTGGCATTCTTCAAAATTATATGATACACATGATACATACGTTATTTCTCTTTGACATTATCTTTTACTTAATCTACACACATTTTGATGATATCCATCATACATTGTGTATTATGTGCTTACTTTTGGCTTAACGTTCATTCTCATTACCAATTCCCCTTTCATTGAAAGAGGGGGCATACAATTGGGGATCATCCTATAATTCCCCTTGCACCACTAAGAAATAATTCACCACTTCCAATTCTTAATTCTTGAACATTTACTAATACACCATGTGATATTGCATCATTTTCTATCCATTCCCCCTAATGACCTAACCTAGGGGCAATACACGTAAAATATCTCTATGAGTAAAATAATAAAAAAAAAACAATCAATCAACCAATATAATATATTATTGTCTCCAACAATAAAAATCACACCATTCAATTAACACAATACAACACATTCAGCCTCCTAGAAGACCTAACTTGGGAGTTACATATGGCCTCCCAGATGACCTATCTTGGGAGTTACACTCGTTAATTTAATAGATGACTTAACATAGCAATTTATTCTACATTTTGCATTTATTTACAGATGACCTAACTTGGAATCCATCATACATTTTTCATTTTCTTCCAGATGACCTAAGTTGGAAACCATCACACCTTGCGGTGATACCTGTGGAGTGGGGGAATATTTCCTTTCCTATACCACTCCTATATGGATCGACTGATTTGATTGAAAATTTGGATAAAAAATAAGAGATACATTTATTTTTGTCTTTCTGTAGTGGCTAGATCTTGAGGATGTAGTTAAAGGTTGGAGAATAACACCCCTTTCTCCCTACACTCTTCCTCTTGCGACAGGACGCCTAAATCCCATAGTTTTTAATACACACATAATCGGGTTGGGAAATGATCACTCCCTACCCTGTCATATCATTTTCATACAAAATTCAATATCAACAATCATTCAACACTACAATCATCACTCTTGTTTAGTGCACTTCATCACAGTTTTACATCTCTCAATACGGTGCATGGATCAACACACCAATCCATGGTTCGTCATGATATATGGCTCATTCGACACACTCTTCTACCACATCTGTGTGTTATTCTACAACATGGGATTCTCCAGATTTCTTTGAGGTATGCATTTCTAACTACTTTATGTTACTGAGATTTCACTCACCAACATAAAGTGCGTGCAAATATAGTCACAAAATCACGCACTTAGTACTATTATTATACCATCAAGTATGTTGTTTTATATATGGATCTTGCGTAAGAAAAGTATTTATTGATGACTATTACCCAATTTTCTGCCTTAGGAAAAATTGGATGAACATGACCTCGCATGGATAAATAGAAGGATCAACTCAGCCATGTGAGCTCAAATTTTGGGATGAAGCCAAGCAAGTCAGTGAAGTAGGCCGAGGACATTACAAAGGAGTTCGGGAAATGAAGAAGCTTCAAATTATGAAATTCAGAGGTGGAGTGATGAAGAATACCATGCGGGGAGGGGAAAAGCCCAAAACCCAAAGTCTAAAATTTGGAATTTGGGGTTTTGGAGTTTCAGAGATATGTAATGAACGGATGGATGAAGAAACCTTGAAACCCAAAACCCTGAAATCTGAACCCCCGCAAACACAAAAGTCTAAAACCCAAAGCCTGAATTTTATACTTCGGGGTTTCAACATTTTAGAGGTTTCATGAGCTCAGTAAAGTGAATAGTGACAATGAGCTCCGAATTATAGATACCCAAATCTCTGAATCTGTAAAGTCCAAAATTTTGGATTTTGGAGGGTGCGATACATGGTCAGAGTCTGAAAAACAAGATAAACCACCTATATTTATTGCAGAATGGCACCCTCATCTTCAGATGCCATAAAATTTTACTGGGAGGTTAGATTTGCACAAAATAAGAATTTTTGGAAAGATCTCAATGTCCTCTACATAATAACCATTGGTTTTCTTGATTTTAGTAAGACTAAGTATTACAAAAGGAGGAAATACAATTTGCCATTTTAGATGGTGTCTTCATATTTCTCACCTACGAGAATGATGAAGGTATGGGATTCCTTTCTTTCTCAACAAGGAAAGGTACATGGAGGTATGGATTTTGTAGTGGCACCCATCATTGTTGTAGGTGATTTAAATGTATTTTTTGGTGTTTGAATGAAGATTTTAAATTCCTCACTCTCCCTTCTCTCATTCTTCCTAAATATTGTAAGGAGAGGCTCATTTTTAAAGGTTGGAAACCTTGTATATGCCCTTCCCTTCTTCTTCTTATATGTAAGATATTTTTTACAGATTCCAAACCTCCCTACTGAACATTGTAATGCAAAATATGTGCCTTTGAGCTTGAGTGTGGTGTATTGTATCGATTTCGAGAGAAATATAAACACATTTGTGGATGTTCTAAACACTCTTTTATATTTTGTTGCAGTTCTTCTGGTCTTTCATCACATGAAAATTATTGTGCACTGTTGTGTTTTCATTGCAAGATTCTAGTTGTGTTGTGTTTATTGTGTAGGTTGTCTAACACTCCTTAGTGCATCACCTTCCCTTAGAGTAGGTTTTAATTTTCATGCATTTTCTATATCTTTGTCTCCTTGGAAATATTAGATTAGGGCTATATCTGCAATTCTCTGCACTTTGGAGTAGTTGGCACTAGGATAGGATAGGAAGTTGGCCTTCTCAAGAGAGTTATCCCAATCAAAAGTCCCACACTTTGGGATAACTCCATGTTTGACAAATCACACTGATTACTTCAACCATTCACTTGTGAGCAATCAAGGGTGCTATGATTTCACCATAACAATGACCCATTCCATATTCTAGTCGTCAGTCTAGTTAGTCTTTGTTGTCATTTGTCTTAGACAGTCCTCACTCACTCACATAGTTCTGGTCAGGTCTCAGGGAGTCCTACTTGTCAATACTGAGTCGGTGTCCTCACTATTCTTTGACTAGGGTGCCTATAGGGGATTAGGGCACCTGGGGTGCCTTGGTATTTTATTCTAGGCACCATAGTCCCAGTCACACTTGGTTTTAATTTAGACATTCGAGGTCGGTCTTTATGGTTTTCTCTCTCATCTCCCTAGGCACTAGTCGGCATTTTGGGTCGTTAGTGTCAAAACTTGAGCAAGAGATCCCCATATAAACACAACATACATATTATCTTATGGGCGGACTATTTCTACTAAGGGACAATTATCTACATAGAGTAAGGGACTACATTTGGGCACTATTTTGCATCACACAATGTATAGGAAGGGGAGTCTATTCTATTCCATCCACCATTTTGCATTTTATCTAGCTATTGCCCACTATCTGTGCATCATTAGTGCTAGGGCATCCTAAGAACATCATTTCACACACAATCCTATAGAACTACATTGGGTCTGATATTTAGTGTAAATCTTAGTTGTAAGTCCACAATTGTGGCTGCTAAGGACAGTCCGACACCTTCATTTACATCTTTATTTTTTAGGGTTTGATGCTTTGTATGGGGTTTCGGAGGTGATTGTTCATTGCAATTTTACAGTGACATCAACGAAGATAGTGAGAAATTAACATGAAAAAGGCCAAAGTATTGTGAAATCCTAGTGACCATACCAAGACCAGATTCTGAATTGTTTCATAAACCAGGGTGCCTAGACTTCAAACTAGGGCACCACAAGTGCCCTAGTTCCGCCAGTTCATCACTTTGTTAAGTCCCAGATCACTGTGAGGTGATTTTAATTTAAGTGCGTACTTTTCTCCTTTCATTTAAAATACCAAATACATTACTTAGGATTTACATTTCATTATATTTCATTTATTGTATTGTTGTACTCTTAGATAAATAATAAAATTAATATTTTATATAATCAAAATACAAACCAAATATGAACATGCGCCAATATATATTTATTTCATTTCTTAAGATTTATATATGTTTGATTTTTAAAATGTGTTATGTAAAAATACTTTGTGCCGAATTTAGGTGAATGGAATTTGCCAATTTAAAAGAGAAAATAGAGTATACCTAATTATGCTAAGGTGACGAAACTATAGGGTATATTAAGAGAGTAATCAAATCATGATGAAAAATGTGAATAATTTTATGAATCAATTAGAGATAGGGAAAGTGTGTCACAGGTGTCCAAGTATTTAGAGGCACAAATTTTGAAATTGTTCTTATGGAGTATTGAGGAGATCATTACCCAATTTGAAAAAATATATAGAACTAAGGGGAATCTGTTGTCTCAACACCAAATATGGTTATCTTAGGGATTTCTAATCACCCAAAAACCTTCCACTCATGGGACCACATAACTATAAATAGATCTAGGTCCCAAATGTAAAACCATGTGAAAATTAAAAATGGAATGAGGCCTCATGCCCCAATAGTGGATTTTATGGGTATTAATAGTAAGTGAGATTGAATTTACTGATTATATAATTTATCCCTATTTTTTTTATAATTACAATGGTGATTTTATTTTAATTTATTACTTTTCATATTTTTACATTCTTGTGCTTAGATTTGACCATTTTGTCATGAGATAACATAGTATATTGATTTGTATAAGAGTGTGTCTTGAATAACAAGCCTATATATTTTCCCCATTTAGTAAAATGAATGAAATAAATTTTAATTGTCTAAACTGAACGTAATAGATAATAGGATTTAAAATAAGCTGATTTAGCGAGTTTAATAAATTGATTTGGCTTGATGTAACCTAGAATTAACCAGTAAGACCCCAGGCATGGTGGCACATCACTCAGCATAGACTGAGTGCTCACCCAAAGTGTGTAAAGGCACCAGGTACCTCTTTAGGGTTGTTGATGTAGGATGTTAGCATGATGAAGACTTAATACATGTGGTTCCATTACTAATACATCATTCTATAGAGCATGTCAGATCTATTTTTAAGGGGGAACATAATTAAGTACTAACCATGATGAAATCAAGAACATGCTAGATACAAATACACAAAACTAACATGTATATTTAGCTAATATCCTTCGTTATATTAAATATGAAAATTACACAGAATCTTCTTACAGTAACAGTAGTATACGCTCATGTGCGTGACAAATCTAGTAGCATAATCTCACTATACCCTAGTTCTCACACGCACGTCTATGCTCTCTTTCTATATATCCATGTAAATATTTTTACACAGTTTACTACATACTTATAAGGGTGGGGGATTTCCCTTCACTGTTTACTAATCCCAAAATAGTTCGCATGCTATTATTATCCACACGCTGTTACACAAATAGGATTACATGCAAGAGCACTAACAATAGACTATGGTTAGTTAACTAACAATAGTGAATATATTCCTGACATGTGTCCATGCAAAGCACTTCATAGATAATCATCCAAAAATAGCCAATGCGTGGCGCGCAAGTCTTCAAACGGTTTGAGGGCTTCACACACTATCTCCAAAAATAGATCCTTGTCATGAAAATGGCTAAGTCTCGAACCTATTTCTATTCTTTACGCATGATCCTTTCTTATTCTTCCATGCCTTTGAATGTTCTCTGTTATCCCATGTGAACCTTCTGTATTTTATTCACTAAGTGCCAGGGTCTGGATGATCAACATTAACCCACACTAGTTGTATTGCCACCCTGGAAATGGTTGTCTCAAAAATGAATTATAGAATATGGATGGAAAGAATGAGAATGAATCTATATGCACAAAAGAATGATGTTACTCTATAGCTTCATCTGCTTCAACCTAAAAAATTAATTCAGGATATTCCTCCTTTATTTCGGCCTCTAAGGTCTGCCACTCAACGATTGCTTCCTTTGATTTTTCTGGAATGTGTAAAGCAATGGAATCTAGTTCATCTTGAACAATCTCTCCTTTCTCATTCTACAAGACCAATACAATGTTGGAAATTGTAGTCATTATCCTCTCTAAAAAATCCATCTTCTGCGCAATGATTTTCCCAAGCTCATCTAGCTGTCCCTTGTGTGGTTCTTGTGCGGATGCAAGGGCCTCGCGCTTCTTTTTAACCAGTGCTAGTCTTTCTGCGTGACCCAATGTATCATCCTTCATTACTTTTTGGACCTCATTTTCCTCCTCCAGGGTCTTTATTTCGATGAGCACCTCTGAAGCTGTATAAATGTTCAAGGCTTGGTCTTCCTTCTATAGTTCTTCCTGTAGCACTTGTAGTAGTCCCTCGTAAGATGAAATCTTTCTCTTCACTGCAACCCTTTCCTTTTCTATCTTTTTCTCAGGATTATTTGGTGTTGGCATTCACATGATTTCATATTCAAGTACAAAATCCATAAAATTATTGACATAATGCATTGCTAAAGGAAATTTTTCTGGTACCTTTGACTCCAGATGTGGGCACAATTTCAGTATAAGGTCCCCAATTGTATTTGTCATGCTGATAAAGGCATGGTTCTTCTTCTATTCGAAATCCTTTTCCTAGATCAGGTGTGTTATTTCTATATATTTTTTTTTAAATTTCCCTCACAGTTCCCTGATGGTTGTGGCATTATCCATGTTCCTGCAAGCCACCTCTGTGGAGACCTTTACCAATTCATTACTTACTTGCTCATCAGACATAATAGTAGGCTTTACTATTATGTGTCTAGCTTAGGGATTCTTTTTCAACCTCCTTGACACACATGACTCCTCACACACATCGAAGTCTAGTTCATCCATATGCATGTGCATCAACCAAAAAAATTACTTCCTTGTGCGCACGGTTGCCATATCTTCATCCATCAACTCCCAGCCAAATAAATCCTTTTATGTCACAGTTCTCTAAAAATGGGCATGGACAATTTTACCTATGTCCTCAGCATAGCCCATGATTAGTGCACTGTGTTCTCCACTCATTCTCTTTTTTCTAGGCCCCTTAGGAACTGGGGCTCCAAGATTTGGAGTTTTTTCTGACATACCTTGAGCAGTCTCATGCATAACTTCTACTGTCTCCTTTTCTCCTTCCTCCCCATCCTTCATTCCTTCATCCTTTGATTCCTCTTATGACTCCTCCCTGATTTGTGGTTCCTCCTCATATTAAGGTGGTGTAAGAGACCCTGGCGTGCTTTCCTCGAATTCCTCTATCTCTTCACCTAATTTCAACTTCCTTCTTCTTTTCTCAGTTGTCTCCTTTTGTGAAGATAGTCGAGGTGACCTACACACTAATTGTGGAGTAGCACCTTGAGTCCTTATTTGCCTGAATACTCTTTTAAAGCGGCCCTCTCCTTGAACATATTTTGGATCCTCTTCTTCTTCCTGCCCATGAGTTGGCATAGTTACATGCTCTGATTCCCTTTTAATTGATGACTACCTCCTCTTGTCCTCCAACCACCACTATCCTCGTGCTCATCCTCCCCATCCTCAACTTCGATTTTCTCTGTGGGCCTAGGCACTGGAATGTTCTCCATGGTATGTTTACCCTTCGGTGGCCCTAGGAACATAAACGCATCTTCCACATACTTGTTCTTTTCCATCTTGGGATTCACTTGGAGGTACACAAATGCTACTCCAATGTCTCCAACAACCAAACTTACTGGATTTATGCTCAACACATCTGAGATGATCCTTTCAATATATGCATTATGTCATCGATACCCATACTTCTTCCTCAGTGTGTGGTAGTCGCAATCTACCTTGTCTGCATTGAATGTTAAGTAATGTGCATATGAGAACCTATGAACCGATGCCTAAAAATACCTTTCTATGAAGGAATACAACAATTTGCACCATGGGATCTAAGCCTCGTCCTTCATCGCAAATCGCACGATGTAAAAATATTGGTATACTGAAATCTGTACTGCCTTACCCACCACCGAAGGAAATTCTTTGGGGATGCACAATTCCTCTTCAAATGCCCCATGGAGCTTATTGAACCACTTCTCGGCTCTCTTCTTGATTGATTTGTTCATTGATCCTTCACACAAGTACTTCCTGAAATGTTCTACAAGTGACTTATTCTCTATGGGATGCTCCTAGATCTTCTCCTTTGGTCCATCAGGCACCCCGATCTCCATGAATACTAGAGACAATAGAACAACCCCAAAACTAATCTTTCCTCCTGAACACACTTCTTCAATGATAGTTTCCGTAATATAATTTGAAATGTTGTATACTACCCCTTCTGACATCTTCTTTGCAACTTGCAGCCACATGGTGTTCACTTATGACCACTTCTCTTGGTCATTTAGTTTTATTACAAGGTGCGTAGTTGCCTACACAACTGGGTACTTTTTCAACTTGTCTATGTCTATGCCACATGGAACCTTGGTGTACCCCAGCTCCCTCTTGGTCTCCAAAATTGTAGCCTTGTCTGTTAAGTCCCCTTTAAGGTATTCACCTGTAGCCTTCAACCATGTCACTATGGAGATCAGCACGGCTGAAATCCTTACTCTGCATCCTACAAAATAGAATAAGTCTTTGTGTACCCTACTCATGAGCCATTGGTACAAGGGCTCATATTTTCTGAATTAGGGGAGCTTGTATAGCTGATATACTCCAAAAAAATTTAATATCTTCTCCCCAACGTCATCATAGACCGACATGTCCTTTGTCGTGCACTTATTTATATTCGAGTTCAATAGTGCATCTAGTTCCTTCTTATTTTCTATGGTACGATGGTTGTACTCACTTATCTTTCTTTTCTGAATGTGGGAATCCCATTCCTAGCCTACTATAACCCCTTCTAGATATTACATCTTTGAAAATTTTCTCTCAGGGGTCATTTCTTCTTCCTCCACGACCACCTTCTTTTTTCCCTTAAATCATGTTGTAGTTTCCTTCTTTGGTGCCATTTCTACCCTGTAATTCTCTGAAAATACTCATATTTTGACTTTTGCAATTTGCAACACAAACCCTAGCTCAAATATTCATGCCCTAGTGGAAATCACATGCCATAACTCATTTGTAACGTGCCTCCTTTTCTCAAACCCTTCTCCTGTAGAAACACAAGATCCTCCTTTGCACAAACCTCATTTCCACGTCTGGTTTCACACTCTTCACGCCTCAAAATGATTTCTTAGCTCTTCACACTTTATCTCTTTTCAAATTATCTTAATCGCAATGGTAAGAATGAACTTGCATCCCATCCTTATATATATATATATATATTCACACTTTTGATGCATTTATTGCTCTTTAACCTACCCAATGTCCTCTCATTTATCGAAAAAATTCATTTGTTCCGTGTGGTACATCTTCAAACCCCAGCTATAACCTTCTAGCGTGCCTTCCTACCCTCTAGTCACAAACTTCTCTTCAACATGCTTCCTTGCACCTGAGTGCCTTGTCACTGCACCTTCCACTAGTAGTTTTTATGGCCTCCACTTACCTCACGTTATACTGTCCCTTCATTCATCTCCATCTTTGGTCACTTTTTAGAAGTAATATTTTAACTTGAATAACACCCGAATGGCACCCGTAGCAATTTATTATTTTCACCTTTCAATTCTAGCAGTCTTGTACCTGGATATCAACAACCAACACACACTAAAAGTATGTATAGTCCTTTGCACATAAACATGCTTTAAATAGTAATTAGTTTCACGCGTGTAAATGCACTTATTACGCAAACACACCAACTAAATTGACAAATCATAGTGAAAAAGAAGGAAACACATTAAGGAAATGCAAAATTGAAAACCTAATCTAAATGGAAACACTACCTTATTAAAAACACCAAGAAGAATTATTTATAGTAGGGCTTCAACCTACTCCTGTTGAAGTAATCGGGTAATCACATTCCATCAAGTGACTGTAACTGACAAGCACCCGATTCGAGTATGCGAGTTATAACATATGGCCTTAACCAATGTACCTTGAGTTTTCCTGGATGGCACAAAAATTTATAATCATAAAGAAGCACCATCTATCCTATCATAAGCTTTTTATCCTTGATGTGCTTGTCACGCCATAATTTCTTCCTAGCCTTCTTTATTTTTTGACTCCAACGTGCTATGGTTCATTGATCATCCAACTTGATTAACTTTTCAATATGTTCTTCTAATGCTTTCTCATCAACAAGACCTCCAATGCTTGGCATACATAAAGAAGGTAACATAAATTCCTTAGGAATAACAACTTTTGTGCCAAACACTAACTGAAATGGTGTGGATTTTTTCAACCTTTTATATGTTTTCCGATATGCCCAAAGCACTGCAGATACTTTATCATCCCAATCCTTTCTTCCAACATCACATATTTTTGTCAATGTCTAGCTCAATTTTTTTTTAAAGACTCAACAGTTCTATTTTCTTGAGGATGATAGGGTGTAGTCTTATAGTGTGCAATCATGAATTCATCCAATAAAATTATGATTGTCTCATTAAGAAAATGTGTGCCCCTATTATTGGTCAAACTTAAAGGACATCCATACCTTGTAATAATATTTTCCCATTGAAACCTAGCTTATGTAGTTGTATAGTCCTTTGTAGGTGCTACTTATTCCCACCTTTTCAGATAGTCTGTGCAATTTATGATGTAGCATGATCTAGTTCTGAGTGTAACTAGTGAAATAGGATCCACAAAATCGATAGTCCATTTCTAAAATAGTTCTGTGCTAGAAATGGGTCTCAGAGGCATTTCATCTCATTGACCTGGTTTTCCAAGACATTGACAATGATCACATACCTTACAATCTTTATGTAGGGTCTCCCACCATAATCAAGTGAGTAGAATCTTGCGCATAGTGGCATCATTGACATAGTGGCCACCTGCAATACCACCATGAGCCTCTTCCATAATATACGTAATCTCGTGTTCCAACACACCACGGTGCAAAACTTCATCTCGACCTAATTTGTACAAGTCACCACTTATTAACATATAAGGGGATGCGAGTATAGCAAGATTTTTCTTCTCTAAGGATTTCATTCCTTCTGGTGCCATCCCTATTTGTAGAAAGACAATAATGTCCTCTAATTCTGATGGTGCGCATTGTAACCTATATAATTGTGCATCTGGCATGGTATCCTTAATTACCTACGATTATTCTCCTAACTATATTATTGATAGATGGTCTAGTCCAAAATTACTTTTCCCTGGTTTTACCATAACCGTGAAATCAAATTCTTGAAATAATAATATACCCATTTGCATATGCGCCCCTGTAAAATGATATTTTTTACCAAGTAATTCAATGTGATGTGATCTGTATATAATAAAAATGATGTAGCTAGCAAATATTGTCAGAACATGTGTAATGCATAGATCATTGACAAAGCTTCATGCTTTGTAGTTGTGTAATTTTGATCTGTAGGAGTTAGCTTTCTACTAGAAAAACAAATGAGTTGATCTATTAAACCTTCTTCAGGTTGAGATAACACCATGCCAATGGTCATGCCAGAGGTGTCCATATGTACATGAAATGGTTGATCCCATGAAGGAAAACACAGAATAGGTGTGGTAGTAAGTTTTTCCTTCAATGTCTTAAATGCGCGTTGCTACAGTTCTCCCCAATAGAACGTACCTTTCCCTTTCAGTAACTCTTCCAAAGGTGCGACATCTTTGGCATATCCTTTGATAAACTTTCAGTAATATCCTGTATGACCTAAAAATCCATGCACCTCACTTTGACTGGTAGGCTCCCTTAGGCCTATAATGACTGCAACCTTGGCTGGATCAACCAACAAACCTTCCTTGCAAATTATGTGTCTTAAAAGTATCCCAAATGGTGTATAAAATATGCACTTATTGATGTTTAAGGAGATACTCAACTGTCTACATCTTTCAAAAACTAAGCGCATATTTTCACAATGATCCTTAACTCATCCATACACCATCCAATCATCTAAATAGACCTGTAAGAAGTTGTGAATAAATTCCTTGAACGCTTGGACAAATATGCATGAAAATAAAATAGGCACATTTTTCATACCAAAAGGCATTACAGTATAGGCAAAGCTACCCCATTTAGTAGTAAACATAGTATTTTCTTGATTTTCCTGGGCAATCCTAACTTGATGATACTCAGAGATCCCATCTGTAAATAGATAGATTTCAAGCCCTGCAACACCTTCTAGTATTTAAAAAGTGAATGGAGTAGGAAATGGATCAGTCACACATGTAGCATTCATCTCCCTATATTCCACATATATTATAATATGTCCATCATTCTTGATATTGATCACCATTGGACTAACCCATTCTAACTCATCAAGGGGTTTGATTATCTTAGACTTTAAAATTTTATCAATCTCTTCTTTGACCTTTTCACGCAAGTTGGGGTTCATCATGTAAGATATCTTTCTAACTAGGCACACACCCTCTTTAATATTTATCTTCATCTTCCCTAATGATTCATGTATGCCTTTAAGTTCATGGTACTCCCTAGGGATTAAGTCCTAATAATCCCTTAGTAACTCTATGATTTTTGCCACTTCAGAGTCTGACCAGTAGTCTCCAATTATGGCCTCCTTAGGCTCAGTATCTGTTCTAATATTCACTTGCTTTATCTTCATAAGTCCATGATAGGCGCGCGTGGTCTTATATGCACTTTCCAACACCTCACGCCTACCTATTGAATGGTTTACATCCATATTTTCCACTTCTTTGTCATCCAATAAGTAGACCATTTTGCCTTTTCCTTTCTCAAGGAAAGCGCATTAAAGTAGTATGGCATAGGCCTTTGCTTCTTCAACAATACGTGCTCCTAATTTTCCTTCATCTAATAACTCCTAAAGTAGTTCTTCAGCCTTGTCACTATCTCCCATAGTTAAGTTATTTATGAATTTCAATGCTTCTTCCATTGGAGGCTTTGTAGAGAAGAATTCAAACATCTAGGTCATTCATGCAATTAAATTCTACCAATTTCCAGTCTCTCTATGGAGTTCTACATATACATACCAAACACGCGTGTAACCTTGTAAAGTGGAATAAAACTTGTGCACCCATAGCGAAGGTGGTAATTCTTCCTACCCTTCTGTCCAAAGTCTCTCACACTTTTGAACGTGGTGCTGAACAGGTTGATTACTGTGATGAGTACATAGTTGAGTAAGTGCATTTCTCTTGAAGAACCTATTAGGAAGAGCAATCCTAATTACATTCTATCCTCTAAGATTATCCTTGTGGGCCACCACCAATGTGCTACAGTTCCATGTAGTTTATATGCTAGCATAATTCTTCTTTTCAGTGGGTCTATCCACTATTCTTCCATGGTACGCAGGAATATCATAGAATCTCCTTCTCTGGTGTAACAAGCTACTGAGTTGTTACCTATCCTCCTGACATAACGTGGTTTACTGCCTCTAGGAAATATTCTCTTTACTTTGTGCCCTACCAACTCATAAGTTAGATGAGCCCAAGTATCACAAGAAACACTTGTAGTATCACTAATAGACTATGCATCCTCCCATTGAATTAGTCCTTCATTGGTTGGCTCAAGTATCTCTAGATCTTGGATGGCACGTACATAAATACTATTTAGATATTCTTCACTTAAGGGCTCAACATAGGGAAAAAATTTACCATCTGTTAAAGGCATAATAACTCTTTCCTCCTTGTTTTCAAAACTGATATAGCCCTTGTTAAACTAAAGATCAACATTATTTTCATACTACCAAGGACGTATCAATAGAGCTAGGAATCTATCTGACTCTGCTAGCGCTAAAATCTCAAAGTCTCCAGTGAACTTGGATCCTTGTATGGTAATGGATGCATCTTTCAAAACTCTAATGGGAGTGGCCTTAGTCCAATTAGCCATGAAAAATACATTAGAGGATGGCTGCAATGGGGGTCTTCCCATTTGTACCCATGCATCTAAGGTAAGAACATTGACTTCCGCGCTTGAATCTTGAGCAGTATATTACTCAATAGCCACCCATCCACAACAACATTCAGAGTAATTTACTTGTCATAATCTAGGCTATGGGGGGAAGATTTGCATGCAGGATTTGTCATCCAGTCTCAACACTTGCACGTGGAATGTTTCCTTTTAGCCAACTCCCTAATTTTGGAATGATATTTTCCTGGCGCAACATTTTACACACTTCTCTTATGTCATCTATATCAGTTTGGACCGCATCTGATACTTTCTTTTTCTCCATCTTCCATGATTTTTCTTTTACGTATTGTATCTCACCCTGAAGATTCCTGAGAACTTCCATGGTTTCTCGATAAACCTCCTTCTGATAGGTAGGATTTGGGTATCATGTATATAGAACCTCCTCCTTAGTGATGGTAGGCTTCTCCTGCAATGCTTCTCTGGCATGTATCACCTTAGCGTGGGTCGTAATCTTCACTTACAACTCTTCAAACTCTGCTTCCAACTTAGGCATCCATTGATTTTCCACAGTGCGTTGTATCCTAACCATCCCTGTGCCTTTGTTTTCTTGTTTATGTTGCTTACTAAGATGTTCATACAAGTTTGGGAACTCCTCATAGCTATGGTTCTTTCCTTAAAAACAACATGTAATATTATGAGGACATTCACGAATGTAGTGGTTAGGAGATCTGCATGTATAACATATTCCATGAGGGAAATCACTTCTTCCACTACCACAAACTCGTCCTCCAAACCCACTATGGTATCCTCGACCTCTGCCACGGTCACCTTCAAAATGCCCTTCATTCTAATCACATCGCACCTGATTGTGATCCTTTTCCTGATGCTTTTTCTTTCCCTTAGAGTTATCTAAAACTCCTATCTATCGTACACCAATATATATAACATCATGGATATGACCAATCAACCAGCAGTCTTCTGTGTCATGAGTCATGGACCTGTAGATTTTATAGTAGCTTGAAACATTCTTCCTTATTGCGTGTTGTAATAATGGGTAAAAACTAACATCATGGTTTAAATGACATATTTCACAATCCATCAACAATGATCAAACTGATCTATGAGGACAAATATCCTTTGTGTGACCTTCTACTTCAAAATCTATGCATCAAATACCTGTGCGCATCTCATGTGTTGAATTTTCTGATAGTTTCTCTAACTGTTTTGCCATAGATGTGATCTATGCTTCTAAAAATGGGCTCACTCCATTGTATATGCTTCCAACTTCCTCAGTGCGTAAGGATACTTCAAGTGCTTCATATGGATCAATGTATGTCTTATGTGATAATTCCCTCCTAAAAGGTGTAATCAAGACCCCAATGAACCATTGTGCATGTTGTCTTGTGTGTATGTCATAAGAAATCTTAGATAACAATGTTTTAAATCATGCATCATACTCTCTAAAACTTTCAGTAGTGCCTTGCTTAATATTCTTGAGTGCACTTATACTCTTCTACTCAAACTCAGGGATGTGAAACTCTTTAAGGAATGCATCTTTTAAAGTTGTATATTCTATGCAAGTCTGATCAGGGTCAAGCTTTTTGTACTAGCTATGTGTGCTCCCTTGTAATGTAGTAGAAAATTGGCTTGCCCTACGCTCAGAAGCCATGATTCCTTTTTCTTGCCACAATATTTCCCACATATGCAAATGTTTAGCAACATATTTTATTCCCCTATACTCTGGAAGATGAAGAGACATCTCCATGTAAATATTTTGGGGTTGGTGCAAACCTTGCCCACCTAATCCAGAACCTCCTATTTTCCCCCTACCTCCAAAACCACCAAATCCACCTAAACTAGAGCTACCTATGCCTCCTAATCCCAAACCTGTAGCTGGGGTTAGACCAGAAGATGTACTTCCCTGTGTCCCAACACTAGAACTAAACTATACCCTGACATCCTGCAAAGTGTTACCACTCCCAGAAGTTAGTCTGAAAATCAGCGCACTTGTATTTTGTGCTGATGATACACCTGAAAAAGTGCTCCCATATAACAATGAATTCGTTTGCATTGCCATTATTGTACCTTTCATAAGACTTACACCTACTCTTCCACTGCTTGAATTAGTTTTTTGACTACTTGTTATACTAGATGCTAGAAAACCAAGTGCAAGGGAAAGGTTGCCAGGTGGATTTAGATGTGCGCCCGTGGACCAGGTCATCTCTACTAGCGCACTTCTAGGTGAGGCTGAGGAGGGTTCTGTATCATGTTTTCCCAAATGGGGGAGTTCCTGAGGCTCGGGTTCCACGTCTTCTGTGTGAATTTTAACTCCTTCCCAAACTATCTTTCTCCACAAATCCATTTATTCTGCAACCTGTCACTACTTCTCGATCTCCCTCTCATGTGCCTCATTATACTTAAGCTATCTTTCCTCTCTCTTCCTTTCTACCGCTAGGTCTACCATATTTTACCAAACCTGCTCTTTCCCCCACGTGTGGTGGATTTTAGTTAGCCATCAGTTTGCTCTCCAGATTCAAAGGTGCCATCAAGATCTTTATCACCAGTGGAATTCCTTGCAGGTAAGTTCTCCTTGGATATCGTAAAAAACTGGAATTCATCTTCTTCTAGACATGAATAAGTGGAAATTGAATACTCCAAAATATAACTGTTCAAAATACCACAGAACCACGTATTCACAACTCAATTCCAAATCAGATCAACATCATAACAAGCCTAAAATTATTCATGTGTCCAAATAAGTGTATGATATCTCCAATTCCATTTAGATGCATATGCAACCATCCACTCATACAACTCTACTTGGAAAATAGCAAAGAAGCTCTCATACAAACTGTCATACAGATTTTGTTCCACACAAGTGTGTGCATTAAACTCATATCCAGTGTTGAACCTCCATGCGTATTCTTCTTCCAGGTCATGTATCCACTCCTCAACACTTGCTAGAGTCAACCGGTATGTCTTCATTGTGAACCATCTTGGAAACAACTGAAAAAGAGGTCCCGGCAACAGAACCAATGATGTAACCTAGAATTCACTAGTAAGACCCCAGGCACATTGGCACATCACTGGGTTCCTCTTTAGGGCTACTATTGTAGGATTTTAGCATGATGAAGACTTAATACATGTGGTTCCATTACTAATACATCATTCTACAGAGTATGCCAGATATATTTCTAAGGGGGGACAAAATTAAGTATTAACCATGATGAAATAAAGAACATGTTAGATCCAAATACACACAGAACTAACACGTAGATTCATCCAATATCCTCCACTATATTAAATATGATAATTACACATAAGATTTTTACAGTAACAGTAGTATACACTCATGCGCATGACAGATCTAGCGGCATAATCTCACTATACCCTAGTTCTCACATGTATGTTTATGCTCTCTTTCTATATCTCCATGGATATCTTTTTACACAGTTTACTACATACTTATAAAGGTGGGGACTTTCCCTTCAATGCTTATCTAATCCCAAAATAGGTCACATGCTATTATTAGCCATGTGTCGTTACACAAATAGGCTTACATGCAAGAGCACTAACAATAGATTATTGGTAGTTAACTAACATTAGTAGATCTATTCCTAGTATGTTTCCATGTAAAGCACTTCGTAGATAATCATCCAAAAATATCTAATGCATGAAGCACAATTCTCCAATCAGTTTGAGTGCTCTGCATGTTATCTCCAAAAATATATCCTTATCATGAAAACGAATAAGTCCCGAACTTGTTTCTATTCTTCGCGTGTGATCATTTCCTATACTTCCATGCCTTTGAATGCACTTTGTTCTCCCACACGAAGCTTCTGTATTTTATTCACTAAGTTTCAGGGTCTAACTGGTCAACATGGCTCCCAAACCAATACATATATTTATTGCAGCATTGTATTAAACTGATAGGGAGTTGTTAGAAAATGTACACATCGAAGACTAATTCTATATAAGAGGTAGAAAAAACACTATGATATAAAATTAGGTGGGATAATTATCCCAAACACACTGATGGTGTGTTATTTTGATAATAAATTCTAAAGATATCACCTTGATAAGCTTGATGCATTAATTGATTAATTAACAAGGTATTGATTTGAAAAATTGTATAGTAATAGTTTGAGAATTCGACTTAAAATATTTCGAAGGTTGAAAAGGTCAATAATAATTTCATTTGTAATTTTATTGAAATCCATTTGAGATCTTATTTGGACACTATGAAATGCATTTGGGGATCCATGATACTATGTTTGGATAGAGAACTTGAGGCCATATAGTCACAAGTGTATGGGGAGATTGTGAGTAACTTTGAAACTTTTATTTTGGCTTAAAATATAGGCATAAAACCAATTTTTATAATATTTTCATTTTAACATTTTAATTATGAAAACATAAAAAATAATATGTGGCGGTTTTATCCCACATGACATAAATGTTAGGATTTGGATGGGTTTGTTATATATTTAAATTTTCATCTTACAATTTTCTCCTAAATGGAATTTTTTTTTGTAGATGGTAAATTTAGGTTATGGCATAGAGATGGGTCATAATTATGGGTTTTTTCAAAAATAATTAAGCTAATTGATTGATTTTTTAATTTATTTATGTGGTTTTTTCTTGTTTGTGGATGTAGAGATACCTATATACCTGTATGTTCCACCAAGGTCAACATGTGGAGACATTTCTAGAGCTAGGTATGTATGATGCATCCTAAGATATACTAGATAGGGAAAACTTTTGACACATTGCTAGATTAAGGTAAGTTCCCCATAAAATGCACTATGTGAGCACACCCATTGTGATGTGGAATGTATATACTTTCAATTTATATCTCCTAACAAGGGAGATGCCTATGACCTTGGAAGATGTATAGTGGATTTTATGGTTTCCTATTATAGGTGAGAGGGTACATGTACTAGTTGAAAATGTAACACTACAAATGAGGAGGGTACATAAATTTTGGTTGTGATGAGGAAAAATATTTCCAATGGATTTGAACATATGTATCATTGATATTTTTGAGGTACATATTTCATGAGTGCAAAAAATATTTGTATTTTGTCTTCCTTTGTAAAAATGGATGGAGGTGAGGGTATTGTTTTATACTTATTTTTTGAAATTTATGTTTCTATTGAAGATTGGGGTGTGAGATATTTATAAGTTTGATGTGTATTAGATAATTTATATAGGTATATTTATGTATGTATGTATTAGAGTGACACAAACATAGTTTAGGATCCATTACTCTTCTACAAATGTGGAAATATGAGCACATATCAGAGATTAAAATGATAGGTGGGTCATAAGATAATTGGGAACATATAAAGGGTTTTGTAGCATGATAGTTAATGTAATAGAGGACAAGAGTTGATACCATCAAATAATGAGTAGTATTATATATAATTTAACTTCTAGTGGTATGATATGGAGTTCATATATGGATTTTGTAGGTTTGGATTTAGAAACCATTGAGCTATAGATGATAAGTGTATGTGGCTAGAGGACTGATTCCCTAGGTAGGGAGGATGGTTTCAATATGAGTGTGTGAATTGACTTGATAGTTGAGGGTAGTATAATATTTTCTCCTATGAAACTACCCATAGAGTTGATTTCTACATGTAGCATATCGAGAGGGTGATAAATTAGAGATGATAAGGATTGATTTACCCCCACCACCATTATATGAGGTGGACCCACAGTGACATTGGTAATAGGAAATGATATTAGTAATATAGATGGATATATAAATTGGTATATGGATACATGTTGTGCATTATTTTTTTTCAAGGGTAGTAGGGAACCTAATATAGTGTACATGAAAAATAACATGAAGTGGTGGTGGAGGATTAGTACATCAACCTATAAGTGGTGATATGAGAAGTAGGGTAAGTATGCATTGATTAAAAAGAGGAGATGGGAAAGAAATATTAATTACACCCCTGATTATTCCATTATTACTTCCATCGAGTAGCATAAATATTATTTAGTTTATATATTTATAGTTGTGTTTAAGAATGATCTAATTATACTGATGAATATTGATGGAAATATGTGTGGTGATCGTACACCATCAATTTTAGGCCATACTAGTAAATTCAGTAGTACACACAATATTATAGAATGTTCTTATGGAAGGATAATATGTAGGAACTTTAGAGTGTGTGGATGAAATCATTGGTAAGAACACATATATTTTTTTATCTAATATAAGTTTCAACCATTGCATATATAAAAGTGTTCAATTAAATAGATGATCAAAAGTATAAGATAGATGGTATGTGACCCCACTAGCGATAGAGTTAAAAAAATGTTGGACATGTATACAAGCCTACATGAGACATATTTAAGAGTCATATTAGAGCTTGTATCTCTATGGGAGAGAGTGTGATGATATAGGTCACACTCACATACTTGGTAGTAAGGATATCTAGGAGAGGATTTGACCTATCATGATAGTATAGATATATCTCGCTCAAATGATTCCGAGGATGATGAGGATGTCATATAGATCATTGTAATAGTTGTGGCCATAATTTTACATGAATTTTTTTGAGGCAATATGTGTGTGCGTTTGTGCATGTATGTGTGTGTGCACACATGCATGTATTAATTGAAATATTTTATCTTATTATGAATTTAATTAAAAAATAAAATATGTGATTAATGATAAAATATTATAATGAATGAGATAGTATTTATGGGATGTATAAGATAATAGAAGAATTGATTATTGGTCATTCAAAACCACAAGGATGTTATGATTAGGTGTTCTTTGAATATTTAGTTATTATTAGATTAAAGGTGCATATTTATTTTATTTTATTTTCTTATGATCTTCTAAAATATTTTTGTTAGCTTTAGGAACATATTTTAACTTAGGAAATTAATATGACCAAAAAAGAGAGGACCCTCTCTAAAGAATATCACTCATAGCAGGTTGAGAAACCAAGCGAATCCCCAAAAAGGGTACTGTTAAAGATCATGGTATCCACATATATATGTATCAATGCAATAGAACAAGTATATAGTGTAAGTTAAAATAAATACTACCCTTTTTTTAAATTTTATTTAGCTTTTGATCTAATTCATAGTAACCATTCTCACAATGTCATTTGATGCCATGATATTTACAATAAGGTCAACCTTTTTCCTTGTCAATAAAATGAGGAGGATTATGAGAATAATATGGTAAAGTGATTAAGCATTTATTCATTAAGATAATAAAACTATAATGTGGTATATCTCAAGACTTTTCACAATGAAGTGTTTATCACTTAGGAAAAAAATGTCTTACAACTACCTTAGGCTGAGTATTAGCATGATAAAAAGTATTTCCTATCTATAAGATCTAAAATTCACTAGAATTAGAAGAAGAATTGTTTATAACACTTGTATTATATAACTTAAGATGGGTAGGAGAATAAATATATAAAAGCACTAAATATCATAGGGGATAAAGATATTAATCCAAAGTAATAATGTTAATGAAAAATTAATGAAATGAATTGCATGTATCATATATAAAATTATACTGAAGAGGATAAATAAGGTGAAAATAAATGATATATTAGAAATCTAAGTTAGTTGTATGATAAATTAATTATTACATAAAGACTTTGAAATCTAAGATATAATCAAATACTGGTTCAAATTTTCTTGATGTAATGAAGGTAGATGATTATAAGTAACCTTATGGAATTTTTATCAATAATGTGCATGATGAATTCCTCCTTGAGCTATAGAGATGTACACAAATATTTATTAGGTAGATGATGAAACCAATGTGATTCCAGGCCTGTGATAATTTTTGGGAAGGATTTTATTATTAACATATATCATTATCAAATGAAGCCATGGAAAATATATATCTCTTAAGATGCAAGGACCTCTAGTCCAATTAAATATATAAAATTTAGGCATAGTGAAATCTCTAGGGAATGAAGGATAAAGAGCCTTACACACATGTGGATTTACCTATATATTTTAGAATTGATCCAAGAATTATAGGCCTTACTATACTGCCCATCAAAGTCATGCATCATTTTATTACTAACTCATCTCATTTACTAGATTGTAGACATTGATACAATTCTATTTGGATATTATGTGGTTTTGTCATTGATTACTTTTGTGATACAGTTGGTGTTTGAGGCACACAATTTCAATCTAGTGTATTAATATATATTACTAGTTTTCTTATACTTATGTGGTCATGGATACTACTAGGATTTTATTTAGTTAGATCTTACTTGATATATGATGGATGTATTTCAATTTTGTTGTATATTTTGATTACTAGCTAT
Source organism: Taxus chinensis (assembly GCA_019776745.2). Lineage (NCBI taxonomy): Eukaryota > Viridiplantae > Streptophyta > Pinopsida > Cupressales > Taxaceae > Taxus > Taxus chinensis. Next base: position 199,981,108 of record CM034151.1, read on the forward strand.
GGGGATGATGATTTGGATGTTATCATGTAATAACTTATATGGATTCTATTTTTGGATCTATTATGGATGTACATCATTATGGATAATATTCTTATTTGGATACTAGTTGTTGTTTAATTTAGATTTTTTTAATCATAAGTGATCTAATTATTGATGTATATGCTATCGTTTCGCTTGTTTTATTGTATCAAGCAGGTATGATGACGTGTGAATCAAGTGTATAGGTTTCAGATTCACACAGGAAAACATGGAGCTCATAGTTTACACCTAAAAGTTTCATCAAGTGGCTGTCTCGGCTGAATCCTCACCTTTTTATGCTAATCAATTGGTATTTTTTTTTCTTTGAGTGGTTTTGGATAATTCATTCATGTAGTCTTTTTTATTTCCCCTCAATTTACTAGGTGCGATGAAACTTCATATAGACATATCTAAACACTCACCCAAAGCATGTGAAGCTACTAGGTCCCTCCTTTAAGAAATCTTGTCAAGATGTTAGCATGCAAATTCATGTTTACCATTACCAAACCATACATTTAGGTGTAGATCATTACAAACATCATAAGGAAACATAACCAATCAAACCATTACTAAGATAAATTGCATCATGTGATCACCATACTCAGATGCATCAATTACCAGAATCTAACCATAATGATACATTAATAGCCAAAATATTATATAGTAGTAGTTGAATACATAACAAGAGCCACCATAAAGTCAGGCATGCTAGAACATCATAGCAACATAACTCTATTACATCATGGGTTCTAATACATGGTGTCCAAAACTATGAAGCATAACTAGTATAGATAGGGGTGGGGACTTGCCCTTCACTGCCCATACATTCCCAAAATAGACTGCATGCTCAAAATATCCATGCGCACATCAATAAAGTAGTGCATGATTTCCTATAGATCCTAATTATAGATTAACCTATAAATAAAATCTACTTTAATCCTATTATTAGCTTGACATTTGATCTCCACTTGATCTCCACTTTAGTCCCAAAAGATCTCTTTCTTAATTGTAAATTTTTCTTGATTTTATCTTTAGTTGGGTCGCACTCTAACCACTTTTCCCATTTTTAGCCCGTATGTGCAAAATCAGCTAAGTCCTGGGATTTGTCTTTCTCAGGCGTGTTCCTTCCTCAAACCACTTTTCTATACCCTACACGCATTCACATTCCCCACTTGTGCACCTCAATATTTCATGCACCTTCTTAATACTTGGTCAATTTTTCCAACCCAAAATTACCCCACACTAATGAAATTTCTACCCTCAGTAATGGGGTTTCTCAACTTATCTCTCCAAGTACAATGCATAAAGAATGAAAGAATAAGGAATGAATATGCAAGATCAAAATATAAAGAATGGAAAATATTTTTAAGATGCGTTAGTGTCCTTCTACTCTTCTGGTAATAAGATCCCATGTAACTCCTTATTGAGACCAGTATCTAACTCATTCCACTCTCCTAGACCCTTCTTCACGTTATTCGGGATGTCATCAAGTACCTTCCCCATTTCATCTAGATTCATATCTTCCCCTTTATATTTAAGCTCTCTTATGAATCCCATAAGGCATGAGATCATGCCTTCCATATAATCCATCCTTCCTATTATCAAGGATCCAAACTCCTTTATTATGTCCTCGCATGGTTCCCTTATAGCCTTTAGCGTGTCATGCTTTTTCACAACTACAACCAACTTTTCTTCTCTTCTTAGAGACTCATCCTTTTTAGCTACTAGGACATAATTTTATTCTTGTGTTCTATATGCCTTAAGGATATGTTCTAGATACTCACATTTGGCCAGTGCCCAATTTTCCTTCTTCAATTCATCTTTCATTGTTTGGAGTATGACATCATACTCTGCAATCTTATGGTGATGATCTTCTTAGTATTTTATTTCTCGGCCTTCACATGTTATTTAGTATTTTCTCATACGATTGTATTTTCCTTGAGTAGAAGATGAACACAATATTACAGAAAATGTAATGCTTAGGGGTAAGTATTCTACGTATGTGTATCAAATTTTGGGCACACCTATAAAATTTCACCTCCAATCTCAGTAGAAAAGTCCATAATATCATTTTTTTCATTTCTCAGTCATCTTGCGCGCCTAAGTTAGTTGCTCAATTTGATTCATCTTGTTCTGATTATCCTCAAGAAATTTCCTAAGTGCAAACACTTTATCCAAGTTCCTTCGTGTTACCTCTACTGCCATCTATGTAAAGGCATTGCTATCCTACTCATCTATGAAATTGGTCACCTTTATTATCATATGGGGTATTGCGGAGGTTTCTTCATCCTGCACTTAATGCAAACATCATCCTTAATGTAAAAATCAAGTTTGTCCATGTGAATTGGCATGCTCCAAGAAATATTCTTTCTAGTTTGCATATTTATACCCTTGGTATCTATAAAATCCCAACCATATAATTTCTCAAGTGCCAAGGTGCTCTAAAACCTTGTGCAAATTATCTTTGAAGGATCATTGACATACTCCAAGTCAAAAGTCTTCAATATTTATCCTCCCTCACTCCCGCCAGACTACTTTGCCTTGGGAATATGTGTCTCTACACTGTGGATTGGGCCTTCACCTATTGCACCGCCATGATCTACAGAAGGCTCTCCTGATGGCTCACCAACACTATGTTCTATTTCTTTTGTCTTCTCCCATGGGTCCTTCCTCCTTGCACTCACTACACATATATGTGTCATATCAGTCTTCTTCTTCTCTAAATTCCTCTCTTTCTTCTATCTCAATTACAGGTATTTCCCCCATGGTTTGCATAGCCTCATTTGAAATTTCTTCCTTTCTTTTGTTCTTGGGAACATACTTGCGCCCCCTCTTTGTTTTCTCCTGTGGTTTTGGTTTGATTGGATATATCCTCGGTGACCTCCTCAAAGGCTGAAAATGTCCTACACCAGTGCTTTGTGTTATATTTTTTCTAAACACTCTCATGAAGCCTTGATCTTCCATGTTGCCTTCCTCTTTATCCGTCTCCTCATCATTAGTCTCAATTATTACTTCCTCTTCTTCTTCCTGCCTAGGGGAAGTAATCTTGCATGGCCTCTTGTTACCTACAGTTGGATTCCTCCTTGCACTATTATCTAGCACAATTACCTTTCATCTCCTCCTTATCTTGTAGTTCTTCCTTTTCTATTTTAGGAGGAGTGGGATAATTCTCATGCATGGTGCCAATTGCGTGTTTTCCCTTGGGCACCTCAGGGATTTTGAACTCATATTCAATGTGCTTCCCCTTCACTAGTATAGGATTAAGGTTAATATATAACTTATCCGCACCCACTTTTCTAATTGCCAAAGTTATTGAATTGGTAATGATATCATCTAATATCATGGTCTCCATATAACTAGACTTACCCAGATACAATAGGTTTTTCAGAGCGTATGGTAGCCACAATAAACTTTGTCAACATAACCTTCTGTATATCAGAGAACCTATTCATAAAATCCTAAAAGTAGTGAAGTGTAAATGCATAAGGAAGTTTTCACCATGGAATCCATTTACCTATCTTCATTTTGAATCTTCCAATGCAGTAGTGCTAGAATATTACAAACTCGATCTCTCCATCAACCATTGCAGGAAATTATTTTGGTATGTGCCACTCATGTTCAGAGGCCTTGCTCATCCTTTCATACAATAAATCTAATATAAGATTATATGCATCACTCGTGGTTCCATCACATGTATATTTTGAAAATATCTCAGCAAGTGACTTATTTTGTTCTAGGTACTACCAAATGTTATCCCTTGGGCCATCCGAAACCCCAATTTTTACCAAAAAAAATAGACATAAAGATAGAACCCAAGATAATTTCATCTCCCTTGTGCGCTTCCTCATCTATACTTTCTGCTATGAATGTAGATAAGTTATAAATAGTTACCTCCGCTATTTTCTTTGCAATGTGGATCCATTTCTTATTCACCTATCCCCAATGCTCCTAGCCATTGAAATTTATCACAAGATGTAAAACAATTTTACAAACATGATTGAATACCTTTGATATATGCATAACACGCCCTTCTTTCTAGAAAGCTATCTCCATAGCAGTAGTTTCCATACCTACTTCATTATCCAAATCACTAGTAATCTCAGTATCCGAGCTTCTCAAACTTGTAAGTCTCCCGATCAAAGGTGTGATGATGCACACTTTCCTACCTAAAAAGTAAAAGAAATACTCATGGAATCTAAACATCATCCATTGATAAAGAGCATCTGGTTTTCTAAATTATGACAACTCATAGATCTAGAAGACCACAACTTTCTCCAAAGAATTGTTTCATTCTTCATCCTAAATGGGCTTATCATCTTCAGTACAATTTTTTTTAGTTTTTACTAGATCCTTCTCTTTCTGGTCAACGTTCATGTTGTTGCAATGGTTATAATCACCTATTTCTCTCTTTCTGACGTGGGATTTCCATTCACGATCTATGATAACTCCCTCAGGATACTGCATCTCAAAGAATCTTCCTTCTGGCACGTCTTGACCTCTACTTCTTATTAGTTCTTCCTCTTTCCTCTTGTAGTTGCACCAGGTGCTCTCTTTGGTGCCATATTGACCCTCTACTGCATTACCCTTTCCTTTTTATTTTTCTGAAACCTTGAACTCGCGCACCCTATTTATAGTACTTCATTTTCAAACCATATCTCCTCGAACCCATTTTTCACATGCCTTCCACTCTCTCTAAAACATTCCATGAAATATATCTTCTATGGTCATGATCGAATTCACCATGGGTTTACTATTCTATGCATCCACACTCACACTTCACTCTTGTTAATTCTTGGATTCACAATTTTTAGCTCAAAAAATAAAATATACAACGTGAGAATGAAGTCGTGTGTACCCCTTTTAGAAAATTTTCTAAATTTTTCTATTTAATTACTCTATACCTACCACTATACTTCAAATTTAATGACACTTTTCTATTTTTCTATGTTTTTTAATACTTTCTTCCACACCCTAGTACTAACCTTATGGCGCACCTACTACTTTTCTACCATAAACCTCCTTACACACACTTCCACGTGCTAAAGTACATAACCCTCTACACCTCATAATAATTATTTCTACTGATTTTGATACTATTGATCATATTATGGACACTATTATGATTATTTTGGTATGATGGTTAGATGTTAGATCATGGACTAGTATTGATCTGGATTCAGTTATTATGATTGATTAATACTAGAGACATTTCTATATATGGTTGATGATATACTGTATGGAAACATTATATATGTTGATTTGGACTTATAATATTAGATATTTGAATAGATCTGGTATGGTAGAAATTAGATGATTATATAGTTGATTTATTTAAATAAAATGATAATGTTAAATTAATGATGTTGTTGTGATTTATGTGTTTAGATGATTTTGAAATATTGTTTATATCATTTTTGATGTCTGATGCAGCCACGAGGTTGAAGGAGGTATTTACATTTTACAGGTTAAAAATCACAACAATGTCGGGGGACTGGAGACTAACCATATTGAAATTCTGGGTGAAATCAACAAGGTCACCATGACAATTGTGTTATGTGTTTGTGTGTTGTGTTATGTTAGGAATTCCCAGGGGGGATTTCCATTATATGTGACCATGGGATATGTGTTTTATTTATGTATTCCCTTTTATTATTGTTGTACGTATTTTATTTAGTAAAGTGTTTCTTCTTGTAAATTAATTTAAATGTGATAGTTTAATGTGAGAGTTATATAGTTAAATTTTAATGAATTTAATTGGGATGTGGGATGTAAGTAATAAAGTTGTTGTCTTAGTTATTAATTAAATTGGATTTATGTTATGTATAACTATATGTTAAATAAATAAATCATTATGTCAAAAGAATGTAATAAATGAAGTCATAGGTATTAATGCATGTTGTAAGAATGTGTAAGTGATGTGTAAGTTGTGTAAGTCATATTTTGGAGTGTAGAACACTCCATCCTCTAAGGAATTTGGATTTGACCTTGGAGGCCAAATTTGGAGGCTTGTGGGACAAGTTAAACTTGTCCTACACTTCTTAAAATCATCCACCAACCATACCTATGGTTTTGGAGTCAAAATTCATCTTTTTTAGTGTATTTTGATATGACTATGTGTAAGTTTTAATTGCACTTCCCTTACTTTTTTTTTAATGAAGTCCTTTTGGAGTATGGGTTAAATTTTGAGTGTGTAAGTTGTTTGTCATCTCCATTTATTGTGATTTATTGTGAAGCTGACTTTCTCCTTTTGGGGTTGAGTAAGAATGATGTGGCATCCCACTTGGAATCCACATCATCCTCTCCCTCCCTCTCCTTTAAAATTCAAATTCTTCTCTTGTTGGAGGTTGTTAAAACATTGTCTTTTCCTCTTTGGGGTCGAATTTTATTGCTGTTGGAGCTTGCTTTGAGGAAGGAGTTGGAAATTCTTTTGGATGCTTATACCTTGCTGTTTTGGGACTGCATTTTGAGCACTGAAGGAAATGTTGTTTGGAAAAACAATCTCCATTATGGAGAGGTAGGATTTTGTCCTTTCAATATGTTGTTTTTCCCTTTTCTTGCATAAATGAAATTGTGAATGTGTTGTGTATTCATGGATGGTTGGGTAGATTTCTTAGGGCAAGGTGTAGGAGAAGACTATGGGGATTTCATATGGAGGGGCATAAGGGATTGCTAGTGGCACTATTTGATTAAGGAGGGAGTTTTGGTTTTGGGATCCACCTTGGAAAAGAAACTGTTTGCATTTCTTACTATAGGGGGGGCATAAGGAGGGGTTGGGAGATATAAGGTTTATGGGTATGATATGTTATTGGCGGTATGCATTTGGTGGATGCCCAATTCCAAATTGGGAGGCATAAGGAGTTCCCCATAGTTCTTGCTCTTGTTGGCTTACTTGATCAAGCCTATGTGTTGTTTGAAATGTTTTAAATGTAGTTGGGAATTGATGTCTTGTTTTGAACTATGCATTTTGTTGATTGTATGCAAATGTGAGTGTTGTTGTTGTGAAAGAAGCCTTGTTGCCATGTGTTGCTGATCATTCTCCATTTCAAAATGGTTGGGGCTCGGGGGCAAATGGGGAAAGATGGCTTCTCCTTTCCCATTGGATGTCTTGGTTGGGTGGAGAGCGTTTCCTTTCCCCCTTCCTTGTGATCAAGTTGAAAAGAAGAAGAAATCAACATGCTGCTGTTTGGAGAAAGAATAATACAGTCTAACAGTCATTTCTTTTGAGTAAATTCAATGTAACCTTTCCCACCTTTAGTGGATGAGTTATGTAATTTTGTAATGTGAAGTTATTGTATTGTAAATGGAAGTTTGAAATTGAATTGAGAAATGCAGAGAGTTGTATCTAATTTCTGTTTGTAAAAGAAATAAGAAGAATGCATATGCATCATGTAAATTGTATTTTGAAATTAAAATGAAAAGAAATGTTAAAAAAAAATTGTATTGATGATCAATGAAGGATTGCATTCATCCCTCAAAAGTGTATTGTGTATTAGATTTGAGTTGTTAGTGAAGTTGAAATTGCTATGAAAGATTGAAAAACTGCTGTTGAGAAAGAAGAATGCGTGAAATGAAAGACAATGTTATTTTCCTTGCAAAAAGTATATTAAAACTGAAATCAGAAATGCATGTTCGATTAAAATTGGATGGATGATCTAATATGCATTGTATTTGATTAAGTTAGAATCATATACACATTCAAAAGACAAAATGATAATTTTTTTTGTTAAAAGAGACAGTTCATTGTTTCTAAAAACTCAAATCTGGCAATACACATTTTAGTAAAAATGAGTAGTTCAAATTTACACTCAACAATAAGCTACGAAACTTAAAATCAATACTCGGGAAGACTTAAGGAACCCAAATTCACAAAAAGTCAAGAATGAATCTCTAAAACTTAAGAAATTTCAAATCGGAGCTGGCATGGTCGTTTTTCCCATCAACCATTGGAAAAATGCAAACTTGTATAAATGAACAAATTGACCTTACTAAAACACTCTATACCCTCCCTAGAATGATCCTCCATTTTTGTTTGACATGTTGAGTGAAGGGGGAGTTCTAATTTTATCAAATTTTCAAGTTGGAAAATTGCCAGTTCTAAATTTTAAACCCTGCAGATCTATTTCTTACAATTTACCCTCAAAACTTCATCAAAATCCAAAATTAATAATTGTTGTTCAAAGAGGACTTCGGGATCTTTCCAGAAAGTCCTTGTTTTCCTAAAACTAACTTTTCTATCAAAATTTATGGCCATTTGAAGTTTCACTTCAAAATGGCCGTCCAAAATTTAAAACTAACTATACAAAAATAAAAAAAAATTAAAATTTAACCTTTGGAAAAATTTCCTCAAAAAGTCTGTGGCCCTGCCACCCTTACAACCAATCATATTATGCCACGTGGCACTTTGGAGGGGTGAACCTTTTTAAAACTTAACTTTTTGGGAAATTTGACCTTGGGAAAATTTTCCCAATTTTCCCCGCGGCCCCGCAGCTAATCACGTGCTGACACGTGGCTTGGCGGATGCATGAATGAAAATTTGAAACTTAAACTTTTTTTTGCCCTGTGGAAAAATTTCATATTTTTCTCCACGGCCCTGTAACCCCGCAACCAATGGGGTGATGACATGTGTCCTAACCAACACACGGACCGCACAAGTAATTTTGACCTTTATACACTTTTGGCTTAAAATTTTAAATCGCTCCGCCACTCCGTAGGCCTGCACCCAATTCGAAGATGCCACATGGAATTTTTGGCAAAGTCGGAGCCAAATTTTCCTTCAGAAAATTAGGTTGTTTAAACCTTGGGAAAAATTCCAAATTTTTCCCCACAGCCCGCCGACCTTGGTCTAATCACGTGCTGACACGTAGCGAATTGGACATCGGCGGGAGAGCGGAGATCTTCTCCCCTTTGATATTTTAAACCATAAAATCTCAATTTTCCCTTTTGTTCTGCCGCTCCACTTTTCCCCTTGCCAATTGAAAGGTGCCATGTGTCCTCCCAATCAGACCCGCCAACGCATGGAGGAGTTTTGCGCTTTTGCGCTCAAAGAGGGAAATTTTTCACCCTAATCCCGTGGATTCCCCAAGGGAAAATTTCTCCCCAAAACTCCGTCAGGCCATAACTTGAGTTTTATTGGGAGTTAGGAGGAATTATTTATATGTTTGGAAAGGTGAAGAAATTTCCTATCCAATGAGCATGATTTAGGAAAGTTTTGATGACTCTAAGTGGACGAAAAATTAAGTTGAACCCTGTAAGATTGCTAGGACAGAGATGAGAGGGATTTCACTCTCCTAACCCAAGTGATGAATTTAACTTCTTGTTTGACCTTGTAACCCTCCTTGCTAGCACTCTTAATGAAAAAAAATTATTCCATAATTTTCCTAGCTAATCCTAGTTTGTTCCTTGGTCTCAAGTGGTAGTCAACCAATGTAATTTAAATTTTTCTGGGTTGTTGGACATTTTTCATGTGTCATATATGTTTTCATTGATGTCAAGATGCATTGATGGTAAAAGGAGTGAATTGGTAAAGTGAGAAAGCTGAAAAGATGAAGGTTGATTGGTAGTGTCAGCTCATAGAGGCTCAGGATGACTAAGGATAAGTGCTAAGGGACTTAGTCAATGTTTTTGCATGTCATGGACATGAGGAGATATCCTCCTGAAGTCTAGAGATATCTTCCAATTTTTTCAGAAATCCATGGATCTCTAAAAGAAGCCGAAGAAGGAAATTGAGTGCCACAAGAATAGGAATGAAACCTGAAGAAAAATGGAGTCAAAGGACAAGCCACAAGTGAGATAGGTAAATACATGGATGTGAAGAAAGAGCCATGTAAGTGAAGGAAATGCCACAAATAAAGAGAATAACCATGAATAACTAGAGAAGCCGCTAAGGATGGAAGATAGTTTTCGTAAAAGACTATAAAAGCCGCAAGTAAAAAAGATAGAGTTGTGAACGTGAAACAAAGTTACAAGAAGGTAGCACGAATAATGAAGAACCACTGGACAAGGAACAATCTACGGAGAGGTGAAGGACAAAGAGTATAGTCGTGAGACATTGTAGAAGCTATGAGGAGTATAGAAGAGTCATGGATAATTAAAAATCCACCAGGGAAGGATATATTTCCGCTTAACAAAGGAAAGTGCCACGATACAAAGGAGAAATTCAGAGGAGTAAAGGAAAGCCACGAAATGATGGAATATGGACTAGACAAGGGTCGAAGGCAATCAAATTGATTCAAACATGTACAAGTGAGAGTTGGTTATCCAAAATCGATGGTGATATGATTTCCAAGTGATTGCGGCTATATGCATGACTTGATCTCCCCAAAGAAAAAGAAATCCACTATTCTAGCTGTCAGCATTTAATGTGTATTGACTTTGTGGAAATTCAGTTACATTCTCTATGAGATCCTGAGCTTCAAGGTAGAATAAAATATTGAAGAAGAAAATGACTCTCTCATCTAGGTCACGTTGCAAATTCTAAAAAGATGGAAAATCTATTTTTAGGCACAGCTAATAAATTTCTCTTTAACATGCATGGAAAATGGTGTAATCAAGCCGAATATAGAAGATACAAAATTTGGATTTAGCTGTATGTGTTTAATAGTCTGAATTCTCAAGCAATAAATTAGGAAAATACATGACACACAAATCAAAAGAAAGGAATGGGTTGATTGAGAATATAGTTTGAACTTGGAGCCATTTGTGGATGTAACTCATATAATAAAAGAAGAATTCGAGCTAAGGAAGAGCTACACAAAATAAAATACGATGCAATCAAGATGAAAACGAGCAACAAAAGAAAAGAGAGAAATATGAGAGTAGAAAGGTGAAGAATTGATTAATCAGATGAGAAGAGAATCAGGGCGAAAGATTTATTGAGCAGAGGGATCGAATCAGATGAGCATAAGAGAGTGAAAATAATAACACATACATATACAAAAAGGTGATCATAATCTACTTGTAAAAGAAATTATTGTAACTAGATGATCAAAATGTATATGTAAATTAAGTCTAAGTTGTAGCTTAGCATATTTGGGGGTTGTTGCTCCTTGTGGGGTTGGTTCCTCACTAAGGAAATATCTTGTGATGTGTAATATTCAATTGAGTTCTTTATTGCACATAATATCAACAAAGGTGTAGGGGTTGGTGTTCCTTGTGGGGTTGGTGCCTCACTAAACAAATCTTGTAGGATGCATAATATTCTTGTAAGTCCTTTCTTTTTATAATATAAACAAAGTTTTTTGGTGGGTTCTATCTCAAAAGAGTTTCCCATAGTAATATTTGTGTTCAGTGTTATTGTGCATGACATATATGTGATTTCCTTCTCATAGTTCAAAGCCGCACATTATTAAAGGCTTGTAAATTGGCATTAAGTGAAAAAATTTTAATCTGCACTAATTCACCCCCCTCTCAGTGCTTGTGATCTCTAACAATTAGTATAAGAGAAATGTCCTTATAACAATAGCTTAACATATTCAAGGAGTTCCTCTTATCACAAGCAGGACGGAAAATCAGGCATAAGGTAGTTTGTCACTATCAAGATCACCTCTCTTCACTAGTAAAAATTATGAATTCTAGAGAATAAGGATGAAGACATATTTGATGTCACTTGGTTTTGATATTTGGGAATGCATTGAGAAAGGATACAATCCTCTAGCCACACCAATTACTACTTCTATGGATAAGCTAGAATATGAATGTAACTCAAGAGCAATGAACACCATTCTATGTGGCCAAACTAAAAAAAAATATTCAAAGTAATGCACTGCACAACAACAAAGGAGATATGGACCAAGCTTCAGAGTATTTATGAAGGTGATGAAAAGGTCAAGCTAGCAAAATTGCAGACCTATAGAGCTCAATTCGAGAATCTAAAGATGAAAGATGATGAGAGCATAACAACCTACATGCAAAGAATAGATAAATTCATAAATATGATCATAGGTCTAGGAGAGAAACTAGAAGAATCTATCATAGTGCAGAAGATTTTGAGATCTCTAACTGGCAAGTATGATGCAAAGGTATCAGCTATAGAGGAATCCAAAGACATGAAGACTCTCATGATGGATGAATTGCAGAGCACTCTTTCAACATACGAGATGAGGACTATTGGATCCAAAAATTCTAAGAAGAAGTAGCATTCAAGGTCAAGAAAGAAACCCATTCCAAGCAAGAATAATAAGAAGAATAAACTTTAGGAGATGAGTTGGATGATGAAAATATTAAAGCAATGTTCATGAGAAGACTAAAAAGAGGCTCAGGTAAGTATAAACAAAAACTCCCATTTAAGTGTTTTACATGTGGACAAGTAGGTCATTTTGTTGGAAAGTGTCCAAACAAGAATAAATATAATTAGTTTGAACATGAAGAGGAAATTCATAAACATAGCAAGAAAGAGACTAGATATACAAAGAAAAACAATAAGAAAAGGTTCTTCAAGAACAAAAGGATTTTTTATTCAAAGGAAGAATCAAGTGACTCTGAATCAAGAAATCTTGGTATCTCTGAAAATGAAAATGATGTAGACCAAATATAATTTTTTTTATGGCCATGGATGCAACTAGATAAATCAAATCCAAAGGGAAGAAAGCAGTTTATGTTGAAGAATCTGATGAAAAATAAGTTGAAGTGAATCTTGAAGCATAATTCGTATGTGACCTTGAAAAACTAATGTTATGTAGAAAGAAGAATCAAAATTTCATATGCACACTAAAGGATTATGAATAAAAAATCCACATATTTGAGGGAATATGATCTCAAAGAGAAGAAGAAGAGGCAAATGAGCTCAAGGAATTGGAAACACAGCTGGAAAATATTTCAAACTCCTATAAATCAAAGGAGGATGAGTGCACAAAGATGAACTCAGAACCATAGAAACTGAAAGCTGTGATGGAACAAATGAGTAGCAAACTAAAGATGTATGAAAAAATTGAAAAGGGCTCAAGTGTTTTGTATGGTATACTGACTAGCCAATGTAATGTAAATGAAAAGTCTAGAATTGGCTTTAAAGAAGAAAGTAAAGAAAAGGAGCTTGCACAGAATGAAGAAAACAAGGCCTCATCAACATCTAACACCTCATCTACCATAAACAAGAAGGTTATCAATGTCATGAAGAGAAGAAATTATTCTCCCAGAATCACCTATGCTATGAGGTACACACACTCTTTTTATGGTTACTATTATTCTTGTAATCAGTTTGGACATAAGGCTACTAAGTGTAGAAAGTTCTCTAGAGGCTATAAAAGGAACTTTGGCCCATCTTACACCAAACTGAACCAAAGTGATTTCCACCACAACTACAACAAGAAAAGAAGTTTAGTTTCCTCCAACAAACAAGAGTCACCTGAGTAAAATAAGTTGATATATGTTGCAAACAAAGATGAGAACAAGAGAAAAGATTCATTATCAATCGTACAAATAACATTTCATGTGAAAAATGAATGTAAAATATGGTACTTGGAAAGTGGATTCTCTAGCCATATGACAGGTGACAAAAGAAATTTTATTACTCTGTCTAATAATGCATTTGGTGCTATGAGATTTGGTGATAACAACTCAACAAACATAGTTGGGAAAGGAACCTTGAGTCTAGATAATGGAAAGACTATAACTGAAAATGTTTTATATGTTGAAGGTCTTAAACATAATCAAATGAGTGTGAGTCAAATGTGAAAGAAGGGATATAGTGTGATATTCCATGAAAAAGTATATGATATTATAAACTACCAAACATGAAAGAAGGTTGCAAAGGCCAAGTATACAAAGAACAACATATATGTTCTTAATGAGATAAACAAAGATAAATGCTTCACAAGTAAGATAGATTACAACTGGTTGTGGCACATAAGCTTGAGGTATGTGAGTTTTGAAAATATTGTAAAGATAAGTGCAAAAGGTTGTGTCAAACATATGCCAACCATTTTAAAACCTATAGATATGCTATGCAAGGCCTTTTTACATGGAAAACAAAAAAGGAGATCATTCAAATCAAAGGAGTATTCTACAACTAGACCACTGGAGTTGATTCATACAGACCTCTGCGGACCCACCAAAATTGAAGGTATAAATGGTGAAGTATAATTTATGCTTCTAATAGATGATTACACTAGAATGAAATGGGTAGTATTCTTTAAGCAAAATTCAGAAGCCTTAAATAAATTAAAGAAATTTAAGGCACTGGTAGAAAATGAGAAGAACAAAAAGATGAAATTCCTAATATCAAACAGAGGTAGAGAATTTCAAGGTCAAATGATTTCGATGAATTTTGTGGAGAACATGTAATAAGAAGACAATTCTTAGCTGTAAGAACACCTCAGAAAAATTGGGTTGTTGAGAGGAAGAACATGAACTATGTCAAGAGATGGCAAGAACCATGCTAAATGAATCCAAAATATCAGACAGGTATTAGAGTGAAGTAGTGTACACTGCAATTTATCTTTTGAATAGAGATCAACGAAGGATAAATAGTGACAAGAATCCTTATGAACTGTGGATGAAGAAACCTGCAAATGTGAAGCACATAAGAGTATTTGGAAGAAAATTCTATATCAAAAGAGATGAAGAAAATTTGGGAAAATTTGACTCAAAATGTGATGAAGGAATATTCCTTGGCTACTCAGGTCAACGTGGCTTACAGATGCTACAATAAGTGGTTGCATAGAATATTGTTGAAAGCAAAAATGTGAAGGTGGATGAAACAAAATACACCAAAATCAGCAACCAGCACAAAGACAATCATGAAGAACAAGAAGATGATGAAGAGTTGGACAGTCCATGTGAAGAAGCAGATGAAGAGGAAGAAAGGCCAAACACTAAGGCACCCTCCAGGAAATTCAAAAAAGGACCATCCTTCTAATCAAATCATTGGAAACAAATATTGAAAAATTCTCACAAGAAGAAGGCTTAAAGAGTAGTAAAACCATGAAGACATAACACTACTTTCAATGATAGAACCCAAGAATGTTGCAGAAGCAAGAAAGGATCAACATTGGGTAGATGCCATGAATGAATAACTTGATCAGATTGAAAAGAATGAGACATGGGAACTGGTACCTAGACCATGGAACAAGAATGTGATTGGCACCAAATGGGTATTCAGGAATAAAATGAATGAGAAAGGAGAAGTGATAAGGAACAAAGTAAGGCTAGTGTGTAAAGGATACACTTAAATGGAAGGAATAGATTTTGATGAGACATTTACACTGGTGGTAAGAATGGAAACAATAAGATTGTTCCTAGCTTACGTAACATACAAGAAGATCAGATTATTCTAGATGGATGTGAAATTAGCCTTCCTAAATGGTTTCCTGAATGAAGAGGTATACATTGAAAAACCTGATGGATTTTCACTAACTGAAGATAAAGACTATGTGTGCTGGTTGAAGAAAGCTTTATATGGATTAAAACAAGTCCACAGAGCTTGGTACAACAGATTGGACTCATACCTCATTGAACAAGGATTCAGAAAAGGCATTGTTGATAGTAATCTCTACATCAAGGAAGAAGGAGACCACTTGCTAATTGTCATTGTGTATGTAGATGATATCATATTTGGTGGAGACCATGATAAGATGACATATGAATTTACTGATATGATGAAAGAAGAATTTGAAATGTTTATGCTTGGAGATCTTTCATTCTTTCTGGGTTTACAAATCAGTCAAACAGATCAAGGTATATTCATATCCCAGACTAAGTATATCAAGGAGATGTTGAAAATATTCAGAATGGAAGAATGCAAACCAATTGGTACACCAATGGAAGTTGGATGCAAGCTGAGTAGAGATGATGACTCACCTAAGGTAGACAAAACACTGTAGAGATCCATGATAGGAAGTCTAATTTACTCCATAGCATCAAGACCAAATATCATGCAGATGGTAGGCCTTGTTGGAATATTTCAACAAGTTTCAAGGGAAACACACCTCAAGGAAGTGAAGATAATTCTAATATATCTCATGGGAGTAGTTGAGAATGGACTGTGGCACCCCAAAAGTAATGACTTTAGCATAAAATCATATATAGATGATGATTGGGCAAGAAATGTTGATAACAGAAAGAGTACAATTGAAGGAGTATTATTGGTTGGAGATTGCTTGGTATGTTGGATAAGAAAGAAACAATCATCAGTGGCTCTCTCAACATGTGAAGCAGAGTATATAGAAACCACGATGTGTTGCACTCAATTTCTCTGGATGAAATAGACATTGGAAGAATACAAGGTAAAATCTAACAATCCAATTCCTTTATTGTGTGACAGTATAAGTGTAATAAGTATCTCCAAGAACCTAGTGTTCCAATCAAAAACTAAGCATATACCTATAAGATATCATTTCTTGAGGGAAAAAGTGAATGAAAATAAGATTAGTATGGAATATGTGAGCACTAAAGAAGAAATTATAGATATAATGACCAAGCCACTACCAAAAGCAACATTTGAGCACTTAAGGAATGAATTAGGAGTCATTCCTGATCCTGCCAACAACTACAAGATGTGTAGAAAAGGAAAGGGAACATTATCATGCATTACCATCTCCTAAATAGTTCCAAAGTAAGGGGGAGCTAATGTATTAACTCAAATTTATCAAAACATGCATCAACTCAAGGTGAACATTTCCGCAGACATACTAAGATAGATGTATGAGAAGCACAAGCCTAGGGGTAGCTTCTTAAGGTAAAACTATGTTGTATCTAGATTACCAAAATATTTAGTTTTATGCAGCATAGTTGGCCCTTTTTCATTGTATTCAAAGGAGGAGAGAAACTAAAGTTAGAAAATCAGACTGTAAAAGGGGGAAACCTATTATGTAATAACCAAAAGAAAGAAGACAAGGTGTTACTAGAAAACAAGTATTAAAAACATTTTTCCATCAAAATTATTATGTTTCTGATGTGATATAGATTCATTAACTTGTTTCCATTAATGAAAAAGGGGAAGATTTTTAGACCTTTGTCATGTGTCATATATGTTTTCATTGATGTCAAGTTGCATTGATGGAAAAAGGAGTGAATTGGTAAAGTGACCAAGATGAAAAAATTAAGGTTGATTGGTAGCGTCAGCTCATAGAGGCTTAGGGTGACTAAGGATAAGTGCTAAGGGATTTATTCCATGTTTTTACATGCCACAAACATGAGGATATATCCACCGAAGTCTAGATATAGCCTCCAAAGTCTATAGAAATCCATGGATCTTTGGAAGAAGCTGCATAAGGAAAGTGAGTGCCGTGAGAATAGGAATGAAACCACAAAGAAAAATGGAGGCAAAGGAAAAGCCACGAGTGATATTGGTAAATCCGTAGATGTGAAGAAAGAGCTGTGTAAGTGAAGGTAAAGTTGCGGATAAAGAGAACAACCGTGAAGAACTAGAGAAACCGCTAAGGATGGAAGATAGCCGTGGAAGACTATAAAATCTAGAAATAAAAGAGATATAGTTACGGATGTGAAACAAAATCTAAAGAAGGTAACGCAGATAAGAAGAAAGAGAGGCGTTTAAATAGAAATCCGTGGAAAGGTGAAGGATAAGGATTATAGCCACTAGACATTGTAGAAGCCACGACAAGCATAAAAGAGTCACAGATAATTAAAAATCTACCAAGGATAAATGTCGTTGAGCAAAGGAAAGTACCACGATATAAAGGAGAAAGTCAGAGGAGCAAAGGAAAGATGAGAAATGATGAAATATGGAATGGCCAAGGGTCAAAGGAAATAAAATTGATTCAAACATGTACAAGTGAGAGGTTGTTCTCCAAAATTTATGGTGATATGATTGCCAAGTGACTACAGCTAGATACACGACTTGAAATCCACAAAGAATGAAGAAATAAACTATTCTAGCTGCCAACATGTAATGTGTATTGACTTTGTAGAAATGCAGTTACATTCTCTATGAGATCCCAAGTTTTAAGAAAAAATTAAATATTGAATAAGAAAACAACTCACTCATCTGGGTCATGTTGCAAATTCTAAAAAGATGGATAATCTATTGTTAGGAATAACTAATAAATTTCTCTTGCACATGCATGGAAAATGGTGTAATCAAGCCGAATATAGAAGAAAAAAATGAAGTTAGTTGTATGCATTTAATATTCTGAATTCTCATGAGACTAAGCAGGAAGATACATGACGCATAAATTACAGGAAAGGAATGGGTCGATTGAGAATATTGTTTGAACTTGGAACCATTTGTGGATGCAACTCATGTAAGAAAATAAACATTCAAGCTAAGGAAGAGTTGTACCAAAGAAAATACGATGCAATCAAGCTGAAAAAGAGCAACATAAGAAAAGAGAGAAAGATGGGAGAAAAAAGATGAAGGATTGATTCTTTAGATGAGAAGAAAAATCTGGGAGGTAGATTGATTGAGTAGAGGGATTGAATCAGATGAGCAGAAGAGAGTGAAAATAAGAACACATACAGATATAGAAAGGTGATCATAATCTATTATAAAAGCAATTGTTGTAACTAGATGATCAAAATGTATATGTAAATTAAGTCTAAGTTGTAACTTAGAATATTTGGGGGGTTTGTGCTCCTTGTGGGTTGGTGCCTCACTAAAGAAATCTCTTGTGATGTGTAGAATTCACTTGAGTTCTTTTTTGTGCATAATATTAGCAGAGGTGTAGGGGTTGGTGCCTCAGTAAACAAATATTATAGGATGCGTAATATTAATTCAATTCCTTTCTTTTTGTAATATAAGCAATGATTTTTGGTGGGTTTTTCTCCCAATAGGGTTTCATAAGTGGGCGACAAAAAAGGGGTCATAAGTGGACGTCATATTGCAAATAACAACATAATATCAAATTGTAGGGATTATTAGCAATGCATACACTCAAAATTAGAAAAAATTATATCAATATGAATCGTAGCATCTGGAATCTAGTTTCTAAACTACAAATGTTTTTTCTAAATGGATAAATTTAGCTATATTAAACAATCAAAATTCAATGACTTGGTATTTTTTAAAAAACACCTATAAGATTGTAGTCCGTTTGCCCACGATTTGGATGACCAAAAATTGATATATATTTTTCCTTTGGTTAGAAGTTAGATGCTGCTATCTATCTTGGGATAGATTTTTTTTGTATTTTTTTTAGCAATATTTTATTTTTTTATGATTTTTTCCGTGAAAGTGGTTTGAAAACATAGCACTTTCTGTTTTCCTGCCATAACTTCATCAAACTATTTAAATCAAATAATGTTTTTTTGAACATGTATATAATTTCACCATAGTTGGATGGTTTAATTTTTATCACATTTTGACAAGTGAAACAAAAATTTTAGTCTTAAACGTAGACATAAACATTCACGGGAAAAAGTGTCTTAAAGACCTACTATTAGTAAAAAATTAGTAAATGATATTTATCTTATTATATTCACTTTAAAATCAATATTTCTACAAAGCTAACAGTTTCCCCTACATGATGGTACCATTTTTATGACATATTTTTTACTTTTTGGCATGGTTTAAGTCCGCGGAAGACTAAATTTGATGTTTTGTTGTTTTTGATGTAAAATTCAGGATTTGATGTCCACTTAATTGTCCCCCAACTTACTGCACTTACCCAAAAGATGAATGATTGATTCATTAGATGAGAAGAAAAATATGGGAGGTAGATTGATTGAGTAGAGGGATTGAAACAGATGAGCAGAAGAGAGTGAAAATAATAACACATACAAATACAGAAAGGTGATCATAATCTATTACAAAAGCAATTGTTGTAACTAGATGATCAAAATGTATATGTAAATTAAGTCTAAGTTGTAACTTAGAATATTTTGGGGGTTTGTGATCTTTGTGGGGTTGGTGCCTCATTAAAGAAATCTCTTGTGATGTGTAGAATTCACTTGAGTTCTTTTTCATGCATAATATCAGCAGAGGTGTAGGGGTTGGTGCCTCACTAAACAAATATTGTAGGATGCATAATATTAATGCAATTCCTTTCTTTGTGTAATATAAGCAACGATTTTTGGTAGGTTTTTCTCCCAATAGGGTTTCCCACCGTAATATTTGTGTTCATTGTAATTATGCATGACATATGTGTGATTGAATTCTCATAGTTTAAAGCCACACATTATTAAAGCGTTTAAAATTGGAATTAAGTGAAAAAATTTAATCTTCACTGATTCACCCTCCTCTCAGTGCTTGTGATATCAAACATGGGTGGTGAAAAAACTTGGAATCATACAAAAGAACCATCTTTCCTACTTCAAATTTTTTATTCCTTATGTGCCTATCATGCCATGCCTTCTACCTTGCCTTCTCATTCTTCTGGATCCATTTTGCAATGGTGTGCCACTCACCTAACTACATAATTTTGTGAATGCGCTCTTCAATAGCTTTCTCATGAGATATTCATCATACGCAAGCAATACATGGGGAGGGTAACATAAATTCAACAATTAATACAACTTTGACATAAAACACCAACTGAAAATGTGTGGCCTTATTCAACCTCTTGTAGGTGGTCCTATATGGCCAAAGTACAAAAAATACTTTATCATCTTAATATTTTCCCCAACATCACAAATTTCTGTTAATGTTTGTCCTTGAATATTGTTGAAAACTTCAACATTACCATAAGCCTTTGGGTGATAAGGGGTAGTCTTATGATGTGCCACCATAAAAAATGCCAATAAAATTCTATCATCTCATTAAGGAAATGAGTTCCTCTGCCACTTGTTAATATTAATGGACAAACAGACCTATTAATAATGTTTTCCCATAACAAATATTGATGTTGTTGTTGTATAATCCTTTGTAGGAACTATCACTTCCCACCATGTCAGATAATATGTGCAAGTAATAATATAGTGCACATCAATCCTATGTGTGGGTGATGAAATAGGACCTACAAATTCAATAGCCCACTTATAATAGGTTCATCACTTGCAATAGGCTGCAACAAAATATCATCTTTAGTTTTAGGATTTCCAAGGTGTTGAAAATGACCACATGCCTTGACATATTCTTTAGTATCCTTGTACAAAGTATCCCACCAAATTCCAACCATTATAATCTTGCACGTTGTAGCATCACCAACATAATGACCTCCTACAATTACACCATGAGCTTCTTCCATAACAACCTTGTGCTCATGCTCAACAACACAACGACGTAAATATTCATCACAACCTAGTTTGTACAAATCTCCACCTATCAACTGATAAGGTACAGTGCATATTGCAAATGACTTCTTCTCTAATGTCTTCATTCCCTTAGGTGTCTATCCAGTGCGCAAGAATACTGCAATATCCTCCAAATCTATAGGCACATGGTTTAACCTAAAAAGTTGTTCATCCAATATTGTGTCCTCAATTCTCTATGCATCCTTACCAGAATTGATCTTTTATAAATGGTCAGGCCCTGAATTGCTCTTTCCTAGTTTTCCAATAACTCTGAACTCAAATTCCTGAAAAATAATTATCCATCTACAAATGTGCCCTTGGAAAACAAGCTTTTTGACAAAATAATTGAGCATCATATGATTTGTAAGGAAAATAAATGGGGTTCCCAACAAGTATTGTCTAAAATTGTGCAGCGCATATATCATAGAAAAAGCATTATTCTCAATGGTTGTGTAATTTTTCTCCACAAGTGTCAAATTTCTTCTTGCAAAGAAAATGGGATGATTAACAATTCCTTCTCTTGGTTGCACCAACACTACACCAATTTCAATTCCAGAAGCATCAACATGAACATGAAACATTTTATCCCATGAAGGAAAGTGTAAAATAGGTGCAGCAGTGAGCTTCTCCTTTAGTGTATCAAACACATATTGTTACGCATCATCCCAATAGAATTTTCCCTTAGAATTCAACAATTCCTCCAAAAGCATGGCACTATTTGTATAGCCTTTAATGAAATTCCTGTAATACCCTATATGTCCTAGAAATCCACACACTTCACTTTATTTATTAGGTTCCTCCAAACCCAAGATCACAACTATCTTGGCTGAGTCCACCAATAATCCATCCTTACAAATTATATGTCCAAGTAAAGTGCCAAAAGGTGTTGCAAAGATGCAATTCTTAAAGTTAAGATAGATGTTCAATTATTTTCAACTCTCAAACATGAGTCTAAAATTGTCACAATGATGCTTGACTAAGCCATTAAATTTTCATTCATCTAGATACACCTGTAAGAATTTATGAGTAAAGTCTTGAAAGGTCTGCACAACAATGCACGAGAACACTATTGGTGCATTCTTCAAGCTAAAAGGCATAATTGAATATGCAAAAATTCCCCGGTCAGTGGTGAAAATTTTCTTTTCCTGATCTTCCTTTGTGATGCATACCTGATGATAACCTAAAAATTCATCTGTAAAATAATATATCTCGTGCCCAACAACTCCCTTAAGAATCTCCTCTATGAATAGTGTAGGAAAAGGATCAATAACACATGAAGAATTGAGTTCTTTGTACTCAACATAGATCCTTATCCTCCCATCCTTCTTAATGCTTATGACCATGGGGATAACCCATTCAGACTCCTCAATAGGCTCAATTATACCATACATGAGAATTTTTATCAATTTACTCTTTTACTTTTATGTGCAGATTAAGATTCATCATGTAAGGTATCTGTACGTACTAAAAATTATAGGGTACTGCACCATCGGAACAATGTAACACGTACCCCAATGATGATACAGGTCTCCTTGCAAGGTGTTCAAGATCCAGAAAGGCTCTCCAAGTATGCGTTATCATCCCACATGCCCCACTTAGCCCCCGTGTGCTTTGCTTTTCTCTTTTCCCATATTTTCTTGGCCTTTTTCTCTTCAGTTATGAAACCGCTGCCTTGCCTAGGCGGCGGTCTCATGACCGCTGCCCTAAGCAATGCAGTGGTCCTGTAACCGCTGCCCTGCTCAGGGCGGTGGTCCTTTACACATTTTTTAGAATGCTCTTTTAACATGACTCACGTAAATTTCAACGTTTACCAATTTTTTTTTCACCTCCATGAGCTTGCATTAATGATTCTGGTTCCCTGGAATAGTGTTTTTCCATTGTTTATAGTTTAAGAGATCAATTTGGTTTTTACCTTGGGAAAATGCAAATTCTATAAATAATTGGCTTGTGCTCAAGCAAATGGCCCCTCAAATTTGCCTCTGAATTTCTCATTACAATAGATTAGTCTTTCATTTTTCTTAGGATTGTTAGTTTCATTCATTGCATGCCTAGTTAGTTTTGTTTTGCTATTAGAAAGCCACATATCCATCTTGTGCAATTGTTATTGATATTTCATCTAATCCATTAGAGTAGAATAGTTTGTTTTCAATAGGAAGCCATGAAAGTCACAGGTTTCGTTCTTCAAGCAGGATAGTTTCAGGTTCGGGACATTTTATGTTGCATGACTCGCAATAAATCCCGCTAGGAATTGCATAGGCCAAGATTTGTACTCTTGCGTTATCTCTCTCCTACTCGCATTGTATTCAGTATGTATCCTAAGCTTCCTTTGTCCTAATATCTACTTCTGTTGATGCTAGCATTACACACTTTTCTGGATCCACGTGAACATGAAGGAACAAGGAGATCACACTGAGGGGACAAGATCACACACACCATCAGATTCGCCACTGTTCTATAGCATCCAGGTTCTAGCTTTCAAAGTTCTAATTAGAATCATATCAACTAGAGTAGTTAATTACTTTATTTCAGTCAAATTTTACTTTCGATATTGCCAGGGAAGCTGTGGGGATTGATAGTTTTTGAGAGACTATGATTCATTCCTCACTTCTGAGGTAGGATCGAGAGTCTTGCAAATAGACTAGATCAATTATTTCATTATTTAAAATAGGTTCACAGTTGCACAGACAAATAGCTATATTTGTTTATCTTGTTTGTTTTAATTTTTTATTTTAGCTGTCAATTCTAGATATATTAGATAGTTGTTCTTTAAATTCCATTCCATAGATAGATATATCAGATTTAGGAATATACATAGACGTATCTTTCACAATTAGTTTATTCTGTCATTGGTTAGATTTATATAACTTTATTTTGTATGACAATCACGGGACCTAGAGAGCTCAGAGGATACGTGTTCGAGCCAATCATGCCCCAACCCAATCTCATCACAGCAATAACTGATATAGATCAGAATCTTAGGATCCAAGTCTTCCAAACAATGGTAAACTTACAACAAATCAGTTTCCAACTGCACGGGTTAAACATAGAAGACCACCAAGCACACATGTTTTGGTCAAATCAACCAAACTACAAATTACCCTAGATTCATATCCACATGACTGTGGAAGGGTTTGAAAGAGAGCATACCTTTGGTTGTGATCCTTTGGTCCCACAGCTAGACGTAGGAGACACTCTCACAGATATAGATACCAGCTTGATAATTCAGGTCACACAAATGCTTGTAAGATATTCTGAGAAGATCACACAATTATTAATTCTGAATATAGAAGCTCAGAAAGCATACGATTACTAGATACTAGGGGTTAGAGACTAAATCCACACATGACCATAGAAGGACCACAACAAATACGAATCTATGGTTGTGACCCACAAGTCTCATAGCCTAACGAATCTATAGGTGAAACAGACATAGATGTTGGCCTACGTATATTAGTATTCAGATCTACTCCACTTCCACCTATCATCATCGAACAGTTATCCTTGTTACACATAGCAGCTAACAAAGCTAAGGAGTTCTGGACTAGGCCAGAAAATCACCCATAGAGTCAGTTATATTTACCATCCACCCTATGACCTTATCTGGAAACATACACGAAACTATCTGAGGTCATTTTCCACGTATTCCACAACCCATAGAATCACGCCAGAGCTCGAAATTGATTGGAGCCTTCAAGAAGTCATCCTTGTTGATCGATCTATCACATCAGTTCAGGTTAGGAGGGCCTTCTTTGCCTTAGATTTGTAATTTATGCTAGTGCACGTCGAAGATGTTATATTTCCTAGCTAGTTTATCTACATCCCATGCATATTCCATCCCCACCGGCTGTCTCGGCATGACCTCGGGAGGTTGGGTGCGAGGAAAATATATTTTTAGATTCCCATGCTCACTTGTCACTTTTCCATCATACAAAATTGGTGAACCCGACGTGAACTTTATACTTTTTGGTCTGGAGTCAGATTTCTACTGGTTCTTTTAAATTAAAACGAATCTTTCATCTTTACTACCTCATTTGGTTTCACCATCACCTTCGCTCCTTCCCATTATTCTACGGGTATTCATATACCCCTCGAATATTTCAAGATTCAATGCATATGGTAGGCTTCTCTTAGGACTCGAGGCATATTACGCTCAACTGAATAGACAATCATCACCCTCACTCTCAGTATGGAGTGACAACTACTCAACTAACCAGTTGTCAACAAAAACTCCAAGGGTTAGATATAGCTCACCTTTTCAAATAGAGGAGTTGGATCAGCTCACTCAAACACAACAAACAATATGACATTCACAGGAGAATCTGGTTCGTCACCTCAGATACTACTTAAACCACAAATTAACAGACAATCAGACCCATACCTAGGTTTAGATGATGAATGTTTGGTATGTTATACTAGGAATGAACAATGTCCTTGAAGTATGTACCCAACTATAGGAGGTTTACAAACACAACCCGAGGTTTCTTTTCAAGAAAATACCTTCATACCGCTACATACAGGAAATGCCCTCGGGGAAACTTGGCAGGGCAACGATCAATTCATATCAGGATATCACATGCCTATACAACACCATGATATACAACAAACACCGCTAAGGAAAAATACCGTGACTTCACCGAATGAATTCATTTCAACGTTAATAGAAAAAGTGAGGGGGTTATAACTTGCTCACTAAAATCACCATTCTCAACTCATGCAGGTAGTAAATTCCAACCCTAGCCAAATAGACCTCCTCACAGGAATAGGCAAGTTAGGCATGACTCCTCAGTATTCACAACAAACACCAATTATAACCACCATTTCTAACACCGTTCCAATACCTCCTTGTCTAGTACAAAATAATCCATTCTTGGACAATACCCCTTCATACTTAAACATGTATTCTAAATCACCACAAGGGAATATGTTCTCCTCTCTCGGTATTTTTACTCAACCACAGGGGTTCCCTTATGCTCCTACCAATGCATATGCAATGCCATGTCAACAACCCATTCGCCGCTCCCTTAGCAGGCACCATCAATGGTCGAAACATATGCTATAGGGACTTACTCAGAATATTTGAAAGAGCCCTTAGATTTCACCATATGAAGTGTCATGCTTCCAAGACCTCTTCCAGATTTTCCCAAGTACAAAGGTGAGGGAGATCCGAATGCACATATCAAGGCTTACGCTACAGCCATTCGAGAATTACTCCCTTGGGATGGGGTTGTTGCTAAAATATTTCCCAAAACCTTGGAAGGTATCGCTCTCGATTGGTATTATAGAATACCTGAGGCTTCCATCCATTCATTCAAGCAAATCATTTCAAAGTTCATCAAGGCATTTGACATGAACAAACTATTAAGGACAGGAATCAGGGAATTCTTGCACATTAAATAAGAACACAATGAATCTGTCACCCATTTCATCCAGAGGTGGCGTATAGTTCTTTATTCTTCGACAAGTGCTCCAAATATGGATCAGATGGAACTATGTGATTTATTCCTTCATTATCTCAATAGAGAGGTGAAGGAAGAATTCTAGAAGTTCCCACTAAGAACTTATGATGAAGTTCTTGAGAGCGCTCTCAGAATAGATCAAGCGGTAATTGATAGTGGTCGCAAAACATATGGAGAAAATGGGAGGTTAATCACTTCCAACCAGAACACTATAACTTATCCTATTACCACAAATGTCAATCAAGGACCTAAAATCCTTAATAAAAATTACGGAGTGACAACAGATGGAGTAACTGATCAGGTTAGAAAGTTAAATGTTGTGAATACTCCACCACAAATAAACAACCAATGAAACAACAATTTCACTCCAACGATCAATACAGTGGGTTTTAATCATCCACAACAACAACAATGGCGAAACCCTACACAGGACCCAAACCAAAACTCAACTGGGCATCAAAACCAGAATACAAACCAAAGACAACAAACGCAAAATTTTAATCCTAATAGGCAATGGTTTGATCAGAGTTTTGGGCCACAATATACACCAAGCCAACAAACTAGGAATTACAATCCTAACTCGTATTGTGGTTTCCACAAAGTTCGGGGCCATGACACCAGAACGTGGCGTGACTACAATAAATTCATGCAAAATTTTCCAGATGAACAAAAACAACTTTTTATAGATATGTTCTTGGCAGATCCTATGTCACCAGCGCCAAATACTTTTACAGGGACAATTTCCCCTCAAAATGCACCCCTCAAGATCTTCAATGATCCACTCTCAAATCACAATGACAACAAGTTAAAATCAAATGGGACAAACAAGGGTGTAATTACAGGAAACAATGATCATGAAGCCTCAACTTCACTGAATCTATTAGTTGTGCCACAACTAGGAAGTCAGCCACGACCTAAGATAGTCGGTTTAGTGGAGTTAGATGCCAAACTACCCATAGAAGTTGTAACAAGGACACGAGAGTATTCCTCTCAGGTAAGTCCAAGCTACCCACTAGAAATAAACAATATCCAACGAGTATTAATAAAACCCGTGGGTGCGTACGACTTAATTAATGATCTAAAGAAAACCTTCTCACACATCTCCTTTTTGGATTTGTTGAAGAACTCCCCTGCTCATAGGGCTGCTCTTTTAGAAGCATTGGGTTTAGGTCATCTAATTAGCATCAATCCACCTCTCGAAACATAGGTAAACCATATAGAATTTGATATCCACCCTCCTGGTCAGCCGGATAGGGATGTCGAATTCATATTTGAAATAAACAAAATGCCAACAGATGTTGAGATCACATGCCGAGGTGATCCAACCTTACACTTACAAGTGTGGGTTTATAACAATTATGTGAAACACACGATGGTTGACAATGGGGTAGCATTTATTATAGTCCCCTTCTCTTTCCTTCAAAAGCTAGGGTATGGAGAAACTAATTGTTCCATGACTCGAAATACACTAAGAGGCTATGACAGCCTTAAAGCCACTTCAATTAGAACTATAATACTACCGGTCACCTTATGACCCAAAACAATCCTGACTGAGTTTTATATTATAGATTGGGAAACTAATTATAATATGATTCTTGGCCAACCATGGATACACCGTATGAAGGCTATCCCTTCTACATTATTTCAAGAAGTAAGATTCTTGCATTTAGGAAAGGTGTTCCAAAACCATTCGATATACACCTGGCTGACTTAAAGAGAAGACCAGGCATGCACTCGGAGTTTGAACTCCCAAAAAACCAACTTAATAAACCCACTGACGCGAAACCAGAAGAAAATTTGGTGCCTACAACAGATCTTGAAACTATAAGCCTAGTCAAAATAATCCTGGCCCTCAAAGATGAGGCTGACATTGTAGAAATAGTATCATTAGGAACTACTGCAAAAATTGTTGAATTACTAGAACAGGATCTACCAATGTTCCTACCATTTGATTCTGTAGGCATGGGATCTACCCTAGGTGTTGGCTCTCTTCCAGTAGTGGATCTCTGCATGATAGAGGTAGAGAACGTTAACACAACAAGTGTCCCAACATCCATATTCCTAGCTAAGTATTGGACTCTCCATTTCGATGGAGCTAGATGTCATTACAGAGCTGGGGTAGGTGTAATCCTTACCTCTCCCGAGGAAAAATTCCTACCATTTTCCTTTAAGCTAAAATTCGAATGCACAAACAACGGTGCTGAGTATGAAGCCCTCCTCCTGGGCATCATCCTAGCTAAAAGAATCAGTGTTGATAACATCAGAGTGTTAGGAGACTCGCAATTGGTAGCAAACCAAGTCTCTGAAGTATATGAAACCAAAGCTGAGCACTTACAGCTCTACAAAAAAACTGTATTGAATTTAAGAAAGGAATTTGACTTCATATCAATTGAAGCAATCCCGCGTGAAAAAAATCTTCTCTCCGATTCAATAGCAAACTCAGCGTCACGCTTTACTCCAAACAGTAAGTTAGAGGATACCCATTTCATGGTATCCCTTCGTGATGAACCATTGATAAAAAAAATGTCAAATCCTCTTTTAAATAGAAATGAAAACAAATCTACTATCCTAGACCACATCGATAGTGATACAACCACTCTTGATTTCTTAAACGCCTATGCGGCATTACATTTCGCCCATCACGTAATAGATTTGTATTTAATTCCACATTCATCCTCCTACTTTAGAAATCCCATGATAGAACTTCCCCCACAAAAGGAACTCAACATATACATGGTCAGGAATGAAGATGATTTGGAACTACCTCCAGCCCCGCCTGAGTTTGAAGAAGGTAACGCTTCAAGTTAATCAAAGAAACAATTGATATTAACATCGGAACGGAAGATGAACCAAGGATATTGAAGTTAGGATCCTCGTTAAATCCATCAGAAGTAGAAATACACACTCGGATCCTCAAGGAACATCAGAAGGCTTTTGCATTTAATAATAAAGAAATGACAGGTGTTGCACCACACATTGCGGTGCACAACCTCGTCACTAAATCTGATGCAAAACTAATTAAACAAAAATCGAGACCAATGAAACCCAAGGTAGCTCTCATGGTGAAAGAGGAGCTAATGAAACTCCTTCAAGTAGGATTCATCAAACCAGTCGATTACTCTTAGTGGGTATCTAATATCGTTCTGGTTCTAAAAAAGAATGGAAAGATATGCATCTGCATAGACTTTCGAGACATTAACAAGGCATGTCCCAAAGACGACTTCCCATTACCATCCATAGACGTCATTGTTGATGCAACAGCTGGATTTGAGCTTTTATCTCTCATGGATGGATCCTCATGATACAATCAAATCAGAATATCTGAACAAGATCAAGATAAAACCACGTTTATAACTCCTTGGGGAACCTATTGTTATGTTGTTATGCCATTCGGTCTCAAGAACGCTGGCGCTACATACCAACGGGCTATGACGTATATATTTCATGATATTATTCATAAAATTTTGGAATCATACATAGATGACTTGTTGGCCAAGGCCAAGAAGCATTGTGACCATCCAGAAGTGCTTCGCATCATTCTTTCACATCTGATAGAATACGGAGTCACGCTAAATCCAGAAAAATGTGTCTTTGGTGTGACAGGAGGGAAGCTCCTAGGTTACATTATATCATCATGTGGGATCAATGTTGACCCAACCAAAATTAAGGTTGTTCTCAAAATGGTCCCACCTTTGGATGAATCTGGAATCAGATCATTTCTCAGAAAACTTGGTGCGATCCAGAGATTCATCCCAGACTTAAGTTTTCCCATTCATCCAATCAACAATCTACTCAAGAAAGATTATAGCATTGATTGGACCGAAGACTGCAATGAAGCTTTCGATGTAGTTAAGTGTTTCTTGTTATCACCACCTACGCTAATGCCACCTAAGCCGGATCACCCGTTAATTTTATATTCGCGAGCCACCAATGTCTTGCTAGCCTGTATGCTCGCTCAAGAAGATGATGACAATAGAGAACGTGTGATCTATTTCATTAGCTAGACATTGCTTGACTATGAAACACGCTACACGGAAGTAGAAAAAGAATGCCTCGCCATAGTCTTTACAACAAAACGCTTAAGACATTACATGTTAAATCAAGAAACAAAGGTCATTGTAAAGACAGAGCATTTACGAACTTTACTCACGCAGGGGTCCTTGTCTAAAAAGGCTGGACACTTTATAACCTTAATGGGTGAATTTGAATTAACATTCGTAAATCAGAAGTCTATTAAAGGACAAATCATCATGGATTGGTTAGCTGATAATCCATTAGATGGAGGTGATCTAGTAGATCTGGACTTTCCAGATGAGTGCGTATACTACATCGAAACCCGACCTTCTATCTCTGAGTGTCCTTGGTACACTGATATCATTAATTATATCATGGACCGTACATATCCAGAAGGTGCTACACCACAATGAAGAAGGTGGTTACGCATTATCATAGCTAAATACGTCATCATAGAACAAGTGCTCTATCGAAAAGCATTCGATGGAATGCTTCTAAGATGCGTCGACACAGAAGAATCCAAGAAGATTCTCCACGAATCTCACAGTGGAATGTGTGGAGGCCACTTTGGTGGCCATGCCACCACTCGTAAAATACATCGAATGGGCTATTTCTAGCCCACTCTAGAGCACGACGCAGTAGAGTTTGTACGAAGGTGTCATAAATGCCAAGAATTCTCCCATGAGATTCACATGCCAGCACAAGCTCTACAACCAATCGCTACTCCGTGGCCCTTTTCCACATGGGGCCTAGATTTGATAGGGAATTTCTCTCCCTCATCTACAGATAGCCATAATTTTATAATCACAGCCACCGAATATTTTACCAAGTGGGTAGAGGCTATGCCTCTTACTACTGTACCGGGTTCTGTAATCACCAAGTTCATTTTGAACCAAATCATTTGCAAGTACGATGTCCCGCAAATCATTATCTCAGATAACATGACTTCTTTTAAGAATGATGAATTTCGTGAATTGTGCAATTAATTTAAAATAAGCCATCATATAGCCTCCTTGTATTACCCTCAAGCCAATGGACAGGCTGAGGCGACGAACAAGACATTAAAAGCCATTCTCCTTAAAACGGTGAAAGAAAACAAACGAGATTGGCATTTGAAGTTATACCCAGCCTTATGGGCCCACTCAACCTCAATAAGGACACCAACAGGAGTGACTCCTTTCTCACTAGTATTCGGGGTAGAAGCAGTTCTCCCACTGGAGGTTGAAATACCCAGTCTCCGTATTTCATTACAAGGGATCCTGGATGAAGACGCTTATAGAGAAGCACGTCTCTCAGGGTTCATTTTAAGAGACCTCCTAGAAATCGGAGGTGGAGAATACCTGGCGAATATCCCCGGAACCGGTTTCACGGGAAGGCGAATTTTTTGGGGGGTTGTATGAAAAAATTTCACCTGATTATCAAGCACTGCGACAGAAGGCTGCAGACGCGCGACGGGAGATTTTGCTGTCGCGCGTCAAGTAAATGCAATGTCGCGCGTCAATAGACCTTAGTGTCGCGCGTCAATAGACCTTAGTGACGCGCGTCAATAGACCTATTGACGCGCGTCACTGAGGGTGCTGTAAGAAATACCCAGTCTCCGTATTTTATTCGCCACTAAAATTATCCCTGACGTCTCTCCCAACTAGAAATCCTAGATGAAGCTAGGTTAGATGTTGAACAACGGCACAAAATCTATGCTGATCGGATGTGCCGACAGTATAACAAGAAGGTCTATGAATACGATATATATGAAGGTGATCTAGTTCTAAGGCTGGACAATCGGATCGACAATAAGACCAGCAAAGGAAGGAAGTTCCGGCCCAAATGGTTGGGCCCATACCGAGTCATGAAGGACTATGGAAATAGTGAATATCTCCTATCTACACTAGAAGGTGAGGAATTTGGTGAAACAGTCAATTCCCTACACCTCAACCGATTCTACACATAAGCAACTAGTACTACTTGTATAATTATATCTACATTTCATCTTCATATAGTTAGGATCATTTTGTCCGCTTGTTTCGTACAAAATTGTGATCAAGGAATTTGTTCTCAAAGCAATTCATTACAAACTCATGATGTTGTTGGCATAAACACTCTAATCATACTTCTCTATTTCCATGATATCATCAAACTATTTCAGAATCATTTCATCAAATAAAGCTAGATATGACAAGGTCTCAACGGTAACCATACCAAGATCTGCGGGTTTATTCTCACTTTTGGTTTCTTCTTAGGATGGGTGTCTTGCATATGGTCTGTTCTTGAAGCTTCATGGTGTCACATCTATCCCGTATGTATATCTCTTTGGAAATAAGAACACACTAACATTTTTCTCAAGTAAACAAGTCAAATATAGATCAAACAGACAATTTTAATTTTACACATTTCCTTGCCCGACCAACCTTTGGTGATGAGCTTATGTCTCTTACTAGTGACGTAGGGTTGGGAAGGGATGGAAATTCCCTTACTCGCCTATGCCTTGCCCACGGTGATAAACCCATGCTTCTTACTAGTAGCATGGGGCAAAGTGTAGGGGGTCCTCTTGACAAACAAATGCAAAAGGTCATAAACAAACAATTCAAATCTTGAAGTCTTGAGTTAAAAACAAATAAATCGGATGTCCAAAATTCCAAGAGAGTTCAAAATCCTAAAACCCAGATTTTGTCTACCATGTGGCCATCCACGGATCTAAGTCTAGATAAACCACAAAGCAAGTTACATCCCACACTATGAAGTCACTCAGGTGGAGTAGGCTAATAGCATCCTAATCTGGTTCCACCAAGGCTTTGTCTATCTTTTATCACTATCATTTCAGTATATTTCATAACTTGTGCCCTTTTCAGCTCTCAGTGATGAACCCTCGCATCTTACTAGTTGCATGGGGTTAGGAGTGGGGCAAGTCTATCTACTCATCATACCGGCTTATCTTCACCACTTTGCCAAAGCAAATATGAAGTATCTAGAATTTCTTACAAAAACTAAGATTCAACATCACATTGTATCTACATTATAATATATCAGCATCATGAAATACAAAAGAAAGTAAACACTTGCATCATTTGTTCTCCATTGCATACATTCTAAAGAGCATATAAGCATGACATCATAATTTACATGAGGAAACTAGAATGGAAACAAAGCCATAAATGCAAAAATTATGATCCAAAAAGAATATAAATATATAAATGATCAAAATTTCCGTACAATGTCATCATGCGCTAAGCATGGGCAAAACGCTCAAAGAGCTAGGGATATACAAAAAAAATATAGGAGAGCCATGTGGCTTCTCAATCCCTATGAGACCCCTCTGAAGGTGCACACCCATGCCTAGGACACTGGCTACGCCGGCGCTCTGAGTGCACATAGGGCTCAGGATCCCGAGGGGCAGCCGCAGTCTCGCCATGACAATGACTCCTCATCAGGTGCTCGGCTGTCCTATACCCCGCTAGCTCCATGCAGAGAGTCAATACCATCCTGGTCACATGCCAGACAGGGGAAAAAATTTCGGTGTGTCTACCAGCTACTGAGGGCTCCCCTATGTCCACAGACAACTCTGTGTGGGTCCTCTCCATGGGGATCATCAAGGTATCTGTGCATACCTTGCGAATCAGGTCTCACCACTCATCGGTGGTCTCTGCAAACAAAGGAGAAAACAAATTAGAAATAAAACAAGAGATAAAATACAAGAGAAAATAAGAGGAGAAATAGTAACTAAGGCAATCCTAATTAAAAACAAACATTAAAAGGAATGATGGTAACTTACTCAGATCACCAGGCCTCCAGGACATATCTCTAGAGTCAGCACCTGCCACAGATGCTGCCACTGACTGAGGTGCTCCCCCCATGGTTAGAGCAACGTATCATCCTAAAATGGACTCGTCCTCCCCACCATGGCCCTGGAAGAGTGGCTCCTCTGAAACTAGAGTAACTCTCTCTGCAATCTGCTCGGCCCTCTCTGCCTGCATGATATCTTGAGTGTCATGCCACTCAGGATCACTGTCCTCCTCAGTCTCCTCCTCTGTCTCTCCCCCTGTGAACTCCTTGGACTTGGAGTCTATCTCGATGAGGTCATCACTGCTATGGGCAGGACCCACGGCGATCCGAAGCAAAGGTGCCTGAGGCGCACCGGCTCTCCCTCGAGAATGTACTACCCTCCTGTCCATAATAGGAACGCTAGGAGTAACAACTATCCAACCCTGGCCTCTAGGACTCCCTCTGGCCTATTGAACTAACCTGTATACTGGCACTACCAAGGGAAGCATGCCCATGTAGGGTAGGCAAAAATGCTGAGGAACTCGGCCAAAGGGGTGTATCTGCACTCGCCCCACTCTGTCAATAAGCTACCCTGTGGTGGAGCAGGAGATCAAAGTAAGAGCCTCCTCACCCCATATACCTACCATGGTCTGATATGGTGTGGCCTCCATGTCATCGGTGGTCAAAGAAGCAACTGGCTGATGAGGTGCACCGACATATCTATCCATCTAGCTGCCCTCGCAGCTATGGGATCTGTCACCTCTACACCTCTACCATAATGAATGAAGTGCTCGTAAACTCAACTCATGACCAGGGTTGGGTGGCTCAAGTACTGCCCCTGTAAACGAACTACCCTGTACAAGTCATGGTAGGTAGTCCCAAGTATTTCTACTCCCCAGGCATAAATTTGGCCATGGCCCTCGATCTGTGCAATGATGGGGCACCAACAGTATAGTAATGTGTCTCCTCCCTTGTCCCCGATCAATCTCGAGGCAAGGATCCCCATAATAGCCTGGAGAATCAAGGGGATGGGAAAACTAGGAATAGACCGAACTCTGACCCCCTTTTTTGAACCCGTGGAGATGACTGCATCTCCCATGTAAGAAGCCCACTATGCTATCTGGGCCCGTGAACCTGTTGTCTCGAGGCTGAGTCATCTCCCAATGATCGGGACCCCCAGGATACAGTAAACATCCTCTAGTGTGATAGTCCACTCACCTCGGACCCCTGGTAATCGAAAGGTGTTCTGATCAGCATCCCAGTAGGAAAATAAGTCACAGAGTATGTGACTAGATAGTGCAACATGGGGAACCCACGATATATGTAGTATACCAGCCCTCTAGAGAGTATCCTGCTCGTCCTATGAAAGGGCGTCTAACACTGCTGGGAGCCAACCAAACTCTCTCTCTCAGCTCCACCGAATGTAATCCTCTCTCACCTGCATATACCCAAAAACACACAAAACAAAGCAAGTTAGCATCCAAGTGACATTAGAAAAATCATGAAAACACATAGAAATGCTAAAAATGCAAAAACAATCTCAAACAGGTGTTCTTTTGACATTCTGTGAAAAACCGCCGCCCTGCTTCGTAACCATCGCCTTAAGGGAGGTGGTCTTGTAACTACCACCCTGAACATGGCAGCGGTCGTGTAACCGCTGCCCTGGGCAGGGCGGTAGTCGTGTCCCGAAAACCCACGCGGGTTTTATATCTTAAAATGCCTAAAAACACCAAAAAAGGATCGTTTTAGCTAAAAACAAAGCCTACCTAGTAGGCACCCCCCCTAGATGGACATTTTGAAAATGACCCCCCCATGACAAATATTTTAACATTTTAAAAATTTGAAGGTAAAAATGATAAATTGAGAAAAACTAACTTGTGATCTCGCGGGTCGATAATCTACTCGCGGAGGCATGATCATTATCTCGTCACGAATGTTTTGACTCTAATCTCATAAGAAACCGTAACCGTGGGTCCCAGAGCTCATAATCAATCAAATCAACACACGTAAATGAATAGGAAAATGGGCCCACTTTCATATATATAGCAGCCTGACTTGTTTTGAATGTTTTTTTTCACAGGTTTGGAGCGCCGACGGAGGTAAGTTCTTACCCCCGCACAAATGGTACATCCTCATTTTCCATTATTTTAGCATTTATTTTCCGATCTATCTTGTCTATCTGCACTTGAGTTCTCTTTTCGTTTTGCAGGGAGTGGGAATTTTTCGATGGTGTCGTTTCGACAAACAGACGTACCAGGTATGACTTCCAACTTCCCATTTCGGGACCGCAATACTTGAACCCACTGTTTTACGCCTCTTCATGGCTAAAACGCTTCTCCGAGGGGGCAATATGTATGTACCCAAAATTGTAGGGTACTGCACTGTTGAAACAATGTAACACGTACCCCAATGATGATACAGGTCTCCTCGCAAGGTGTTCAGGATCCAGAAAGGCTCTCCAAGTATGCGTTATCATCCCATAAGCCCCGCTTAGCCCCCGCATGCTTTTCTTTTCTATTTTCCCCTCTTTTCTTGGCCTTTTGCTCTTCAGTTACGAAACTGCCACCCTGCCTAGGCAGTGGTCTCGTGACCGCTGCCCTAAGCAGGGCGGTGGTCCTGTAACCACCGCCCTGCTCAGGGAGGCGGTCCTTTACGCATTTTCTAGAATGCTCTTTTAACATGACTCACGTAAATTTCAACGTTTACCATCTTTTTTTTCACCGCCATGAGCTTGCATTAATGATTCTAATTCCCTGGAATAGTGTTTTGCCATTGTTTATAGTTTAAAAGATCAATTTGGTTTTTACCTTGGGTAAATGAAAATGCTATAAATAGTTGGCTTGTGCTCAAGAAAATGGCCCCTCAAATTTTCCTCTGAATTTCTCATTGCAATAGATTAGTCTTTCATTTTTCTTAGGATTGTTAGTTTCATTCATTGCATGCCTAGTTAGTTTTGTTTTGCTGTTAGAAAGCCATATATCCATCTTGTGCAAGTGTTGTTGATATTTCATCCAATCCATTGGAGTAGAATAGTTTGTTTTCAATAGGAAACCATTAAAGTTGCAGGTTTCATTCTTCAAGTAGGATAGTTTTAGGTTCTGGATGTTTTATGTTGCATGACTCGCAATAAATCCTAGTAGGAATTGCATAGGCCAAGCTCTGTACTCTTGCGCTATCTCTCTCCTACTTGCATTGTATTCAGTCTGTATCATAAGCTTCCTTTGTCCCAATATCTACTTCTATTGATGCTAGCATTACACACTTTTCTAGATCCATGTGAACATGAAGGAACAAGGAGATCACACTGAGGGGACAAGATCACACACACCATCGGATTCGCCACTGTTCTGCAGAATCCAGGTTCTAGCTTTCAAAGTTATAATTAGAATCATATCAAATAGAGTAGTTAATTAATTTATTTCAGTCAAATTAATTTATTTCAGTCAAATTTTACTTTCGATATTGCCAGGGAAGCTGTGGGGATTGATAGTTTTTGAGAGACTATGATTCATTCCTCACTTCTGAGGTAGGATCGAGAGTCTTGCAAATAGACTAGATGAATTATTTCATTATTTAGAATAGGTTCACAGTTGCACAGACAAATAGCTATATTTGGTTATCTTATTTGTTTTAATTTTTTATTTTAGCTGTCAATTCTAGATATATTAGATAGTTGTTCTTTAAATTCCATTCCATAGATAGATATATCAGATTTAGGAATATACATAGACGTATCTTTCACAATTAGTTTATTCTGTCATTGGTTAGATTTATATAACTTTCTTTTGTATGAAAATCACGGGACCTAGAGAGCGGAGAGGATACGTGTTCGAGCCAACCATGCCCCAACCCAATCTCATCACAGAAATAACTGATATAGATCAGAATCTTAGGATCTAAGTCTTCCAAACAATGGTAAACTTACAACAAATCAGTTTCCAACTGCACGAGTTAAACATAGAAGACCACCAAGTACACACATTTTGGTCAAATCAACCAAACTACAAATTACCCTAGATTCATATCCGCATGACTGTGGAAGGGTTTGAAAGAGAGCATACCTTTGGTTGTGATCCTTTGGTCCCACAGCTAGACGCAGGAGACAATCTCACAGATATAGATACC
Organism: Taxus chinensis; assembly: GCA_019776745.2. Taxonomy (NCBI): domain Eukaryota; kingdom Viridiplantae; phylum Streptophyta; class Pinopsida; order Cupressales; family Taxaceae; genus Taxus; species Taxus chinensis. The sequence goes on from CM034151.1 coordinate 200,019,597, forward strand.
AGCTTGATAATTCAGGTCACACAAACACTTATAAGATATTATGAGAAGATCACACAATTATTAATTCTGAATATAGAAGCTCAGAAAGCATACGATTACTAGATTGAATCCACACATGACCATAGTAGGAACACAACAAATACGAATCTATGGTTATGACCCACAAGTCTCACAGCCTAACGAGACTATAGGTGAAACTGACATAGATTTTGGCCTACATATATTAGTATTTAGATCTACTCCACTTCCACCTATCATCATCGAACAGTTATCCTTGTTAGACATAGCAGCTAACCAAGCTAAGGATTTCTGGACTAGGCCAAAAAATCACCCATAGAGTCAGTTATATTTACCATCCACCCTATGATCTTATCTGGAAACATACACGAAACTATCTGAGGTCATTTTCCATGTATTCCACAACCCATAGATCGAATCATGTCAGAGATCGATATTGATTGGAGCCTTTGAGTAGTCATCCTTGCTAATCGATCTATCACAGTAGTTCAGGTTAGGAGGGCCTTCTTTGCCTTAGATTCATAATTTCCGCTAGTGCACGTCGAAGAAGTCAGATTTCCTAACTAGTTTATCTACATCCCATGCATATTCCATCCCCACTGGCTGTCTCGGCACGACCTCGGGAGGTCGGGTGTGAGGAAAATTTATTTTTAAATTCCCACACTCACTTGTCACTTTTCCATCATACAGTCTCTTCCTAATCGGTGCACACCTTATTTAAGCTTTATTTTCATCTCACCTAAAGAATGGTGTATTTCCTTTAACTCATGATATCTCTATGGAAATAAGTCTTGGAAGTCACTCAAAATTTTAATAATCTTTTTCACTTATTTCTCTGACTAGTAATCACCAATAATGGCCTCCTTAGGCTCTACCTCTGTACCAATCTTAACCTTATTTGTTTTCATAAGGCCATGATACACATGCGTCTTCTCATTTGTTGTTTCTGTCACCTCACACATACCTTAAATGTAGTTAACATACTGGTTATTACCCTCATTATCATCATTGATCATATACACCACTTTTCCATTTTATTTATCCTTCAAGGTGTGGATCATCTCTTCTTCTTTCATTTCTTCAAGATCAAGGCACACCTCTAAATCAATCTCTCTAACCATTTCTAGCAGAAGTTCCTTAGCCTTTGCACTATCTAACAAAGTAATTTGCTTCATAATATACAATGATTCAATGATTGGAGGCTTAGTATAAAATTAATCAAAATTATGAATCATATTTGAGGTCATCTCTTGCCAATTAGTTATTTCCCTCTTCAACTTAGCATGGAAATACCATGCACACATGCAGCCGTATAAGGTGGAGTAGAAATTATGCACCCAAAGTAATGGTGGTAAGTCCTCCTATCCCTATGTCCCAAGTATCTCACAATTATGGATGTGATACGAGGTAGGGAACTTCCCATGAAATTCATATATTTGAGAAGGTACATTTCTCTGAGTGAACCTAGTGGAAAAGGTGATTCTCACTTCTCACCATTCTAAAATTCCATCTCTATGAGTTTCCCACCAGTGCATTATTTTCCTATTAAGAGTATATAACAACATGTTTCTTCTATCTCCTTCATTCATCCTCTGAGTCTCCATGGTACACTGAAATGTGTCAGGATTCCCCTCACTAATGTACCTTGGTACCTGGTTTTTTGTAAGATCATAACCATGTATGACCTGATCATACAAGTGATTGTGTTCTCTATTTCTCACCCAAATAATTCATACGTGTCATACACCAAGTTGTCACAAACAATACTTGTGACAGCCCTAAGTGACTGAGAATCATCCCATTGTATCACTCCTTCCTTAAATGGCTCAGTTACCTCAAGGTCTCTGATTGTGCACACATATATCATGTTAAAGTCCTCTTAGCTCAAGGGCTCAACATATGGATCATCCTTTGTATCGGTCAAAGGTATAATGACGTGCTCATACTTATTCTCAAATATAATGTATCCCTTGTTGAAGCGTAAAATCTACATTATTGGCATAACACTAACATTATTGGCATAACACTAGGGTCACCCAAGTAGATTTGGGAAGTTATCTACTTTAGAAAGATCTAATAATTAAAAGTCCCTAATAAACCTGAATACCTGAATTATAATAGATGCATCCTTAAGTACTCCAATAGGCATATCCCTAGTTCTATTTTCCATATATATCACATTCGAAGAAGGCTGCAATGGTTGTCTTGCCATCTAATTCCATACATCCAATGCGAGTGCATTAACCTCTGCACCTATATCTATCAACATGTTTCTTAGAATCCATCCATCTATGAATGCATTAAGTGTAATTTACTTGTCAAATTCATGATTATGTGAGGGTAAATTTTCATGGAGTATTTGTCTTTCAAGCTCATAATTAGCGCGTGATAACTTTTCTCGCAACCACTATCCTAATAAAGGGATGATGTTCTCCTAGAAAAACATTATACATACTTCCTTTAAGTCATATATGTCATTATGCGGGAGTTCAACCTTCTTTGATTGATACATAACTTGTGCTTGCTCCTTCAAGCACTGAATCTCTTCCTGCAAATCCCTTATGACATCCATAGTATCCTTGTAAATCTCTTTCTAATGTGCAACATCTAGATACTTGCAATTTATCACTTCTTATTTTTTTATAGCTAGCTTATAATTTTGAGTTTCATGTGTGTGCGTATCCTCAGTGTGTGTAGTAACTAAAATGGATTATAATTTAGGATTAGCCACTATCTTCGACATCCATTGATCTTGAACTGTGTATTTTACCTTAATCATTCCCCACACACTTGTCTTGATTTTGATGTTTGCTCATGTGCTCATATAAGTCAGGAAATTATTCAAACTTGTGTTCCTTTCCACACCATGAGAAAAAAAATTTATGAGAGAACTCACGCTGATAATGATCAGGGGATCAACAAGTATACAAGTTCCTCGAGGAAATCCTCATCTTCCACCACTGCAACCTTGGCCTCTATATCCCCCATGAAATCCTCTATTTCTATTGTCCTCATTAGTGTGCCCTTCATTATGTTGTTCTCTTTTCTCCTTAGATCCACTTTCCACACTAGTCTGGTGCACACCAGTCTTAATGGCTTCATGAATATGATCAATCAATCTATAGTCGTAGGTGTCATGGGTATGGGTCTTGTAAATCTTATAGTACATAGGAACATTCTTCCATATTACACACTATTAGAGAGGGAATTTACTCACATCATGGTCCAAATGATAGATCTCAAAATCCAAAAACATGGAACACACCAACTTGCAAGGGAAGTTATCCTTACTATGTCCTACAACCTCACAATATGTACAACATATTATACTACACATATCATGAGCTTAATTAGAAGAGATATTTTCCAACTACTTCGCCATGATAGCAATATATGCATCTAAGAACAAACTCACTCAAGTTTTCACACTTACAACTACTTCAACACGTAGAGATTATTCCAATTCTTCACGTGCATCCAAAAATGTCTTATGAGATAACACCTATCTGAAAGGAGTCAACAATCTACGAAGACACCATTGTCCATGCTGACTAGGATGAATGTCATAAGAAAAATTTGATAGAAAATTTTTAAAACATGTGTCATATTCCCTTACAATCTTATAAAATCCCTTCTTAATTTCATTAAGGATGTTGATACTCTTCCACTTAAACTCTAGATAATCGAAATCCTCTAAAAATGCAGAGTGCAAAACATCATACTCTATTGCAGTCTGATGCGGGTCACACTTTCTGTACTATCTATAAATGTGCCCTTAAAGAGTAGTAGAAAACTAAGTTATTTTTCTATCTGAGGCTGTAATTCCTTTAGCAAACTTGTGCACATTCTCCACTGCATCTTAAATACCCTATACTCTGGAAAATGGAAAGACATCTTTTACTAAACTTTATGTGGTTGATGGGGGTGTATACCTTTCCCAACAGATCCATATCCAAAACCTCCACTAGTGATAGGTTGTTGTAACTTCCAATCATTTAATCAATTTATTTAAACATTGATGTTATTATGAACCAGGCTTGTGTCCTAGGTTGTATGCAGAGAAGGAATATGCAACTCAGTTCTATCGTGGTCATCTCTTTTGGGGGTTTAATTTGGTATTATTATCTTGTTTCTCTCTACACTACAAAAAGAAAATACAGTTCTAAGCTACTCAAATGAAAGATATAAATCAGGAAATGCCTTTAATCTTCTAAATTAACATTGTTGTAATAAAATGCTTTCAAAAGGAAATGTTTTACTGAATTGAAATGTTCACATGAAATAAATGACAGTAAGGAAATATACTAAAGCAATTAAATATAAGACTACATTCAAATCAAGATACTGAAACTTTAACTTATCAGGAATAAATATTATGCACAAAACCAATCTTCCAATCTCCTCAGTTGAGTGGTTCCTTACTCTCCTTCAGGATTGAGGTACTTAACATCAATGGATACTCAAAAAATCATATCTTTTATTGATTCAAATAAGTTCATAACATATACTCCATCATAAAACTTAAAGTAACTATCAACTGATATATAAAAAATGTATTGAAAATACTAACTATGAAACAATTTCAAGGTGTCTTAAGACACAATGAGTTCTAGAACGTGCCAAAAATATAGGAAATGGATTTAACTAATATCAACCTCATAAAGTCTCAATGAAATTTTGTATTATAGCTAAAAAATGGGTCATCGTTTGTAGGTTATTATGAAAAAATCCTTTAGAATGGCATGGTGGAAAAGGAATCAGTCTTCTTAACTATGACTTCATCAAAATTGGCATAAAATGTGCTTTATCAACCTACACATGTCATCACATTACTCACAAAGGTAAGTTATTGGGTATTTGTAGGGTCATTAGTTCACATGAGAGAAGATACAGACAAATGCATGAATCTTACTTTGGATACAACTATCTAGAACATCCCCATAAATTAATTAACATATTTAAAACAAAAATATATAACTATATGGATGATATAATAAGTCAATTTATGAACTCATAATTTTCCCCTACACTTTACCTTTTTCATGTCCTCATGCAAAATCATCTTTGTCCCACTCTATGACCAAGCTTTTGTGTCATATCATATTCCATGAATTTGTCTACATATTGTTTCTTTGTTCCTTTTCACCCCTGAGTTTCCAAGATAACATCTGCCATGCTTTGAAATTGTCATGAGATTGGATAGCATTATTATTTCAACTAGTCATGGGACCGAGGAAAAGGGGAGGTCTTACTTGCATGCTAAACCATTCATTATTCTATTCTTTTACACTCTTTTCTTCCAACTATCGAATGATTGTGAAAATTGCTTCTCCTCTTCGCATACTCCAACTAAGGTTTTGAGGGGAAATGACTTCCCTTCTTTTCAATGGAAAACTTAGAGTATCCCACCTCCTATCAAAAATTTTCAGAGCTTTACCAAAGTTTTTTTAATAATAAATTTCAAAGTCATGAACACATCTAGATAATATTTCTAAATTATTCCTTCCAATACTAGCTTGATAATATAGGGACCTAAAATCCTTTTTCATGGATACATCATTATGGTGGGTATGCCTAATATATAAACTAACAATTCAAGATGTCTGATTTAAAAGATTTATTTGTTGACCCCACACAATCTAGTTTCTAACCAATGATTGAAAATCTCTTAATTAGAACTTCCCCACAGACAACTTGATAAAGAAATCATGGATGTTGGATACCAACATGTTGTGAAGTTAGAATTCACATAGCAAATTTTGTATTTCTGGAGTGCTCTCTTAATAAATTTCTAAAAATGTTTTCCCATCCGGAGCCTAATAGGGCTTTCCACAACATATCCTTTGTAATTTCCATGGATAAAATTATTCTTGAAGAAGTAGACTATAAACTGAAGAGGGATTCCTATAAGATAGAATTTTTCAAGCTAGAGGACAAAAAAATTCAAAAATTAATTCCAATTTATTCTTAGTATTTGATCTTGTCTCAACTTCTTCTTTAAGTTTCTTATTTTCCTGGACAAATTATTTATTTCGAAGAGATAGTTGGTCACAATGAGAGGATAAATAATTCCATGCTTGTAGACCAATATTGTTTTTCTTTTTAAAACTATTAACTTCTAATTTTAAGATAGTTATTTCTCTAACTTTCTCCATAGTTCTTTGCAAATATTCATTTTGCATAGAAATTGGGTTTTCCATAACTTTTAATTTCTTCCTTATAGTGGAAATTTCATCCTGATACTACTTTAAGACTTCATCTTTGTATGATCCCAGATGATCAATCTCCCTCACAGTAGTTTATGGAGCTCTAGTAGGGGTTTCCAACGCTATGGGTATTTCTGGAGTTGTAGACATAGTTTCCAGAGCTTCAACAAAGTCTGGTATATCATTATCAGGGCATTGTTCTTTGGGAATGGTTTTCATAAATTTATCATCTTTCAATTGTTCACTAAGAGAAGACGAAGTACCACCCTCAAAAATATCTTCCAAAATTTTGGTTTCCTTGATATAAAAGAGCTTCTTAGTCTCAATGACATAGCAGAAGGGGCTGGTAGGTAAATTTTTTCCTTATAAGCTCAAGGCATTGAGGGGTGATCATCCTCACTTACTGATTCTTCTATAATCACACTGTAAGGCTGAGGAGTCAAGTCAATATTAGGCTGAGAATTGGGAGGTGATTTGGAAGAGATTGACGTAGGAGCCCTTTTGATATTATTCTACTTATAACTCTCCCCCATAACTTTCTTTTCTACCTTCCTCTTAGGTCTATAGAAATCCTAATTTGCAAAAATTAACTGGATAAGCCTTAGGTGTTTTAGGGTGGATTTACCACCTCCATTTTTGTATTTTTTATCCACCTTAATGAAAACCTCTACAAGGTACTCTAGAAGATTAACCTTAATCTTAGGGTTTATTGAGCATTTATTCAAATGAGTGAGGATTTTCAATGTGTCACCCCTAGCACTGATGGCTTCCGATCACAGATAAGATACCTATTCACCCAAGTAGCAACTTCCTTCAATTGACCCATACAACTCTCCCTCTTAATAATTTTTTTAATTCCGTGAGGATTGAGGATTATTTTGGGAAGATCTTCCCTTTCATCATGAAATATGGGTATCAAATCCTTAAGTGGGGAATTATTTTCAATTTTGAGCCCAAAATATGGGAGTCTGGATATAGTAGCAACAATGTAGCTATCTATTTTAATTCTCTTTCCTCTAATCCAAGAGCATGTTTCCTCAAAGTTCAACATAAATTCATCAACTAAATTTTCATCATAGCCTTTAAATTTGTGAATAAATTCCAACCAACCTACATCATGGAAGACTTGGGAAATGAAAAAATTTCGTAGGAGAGGCTCAACAAACTTTGGTTTTGATTTCTTCTTTTGTCCCATCACTTAGACTGGTCCAGAGGGAGTTACCGGAAAATGGAAAAGGTTTATGTGAAAGAAACATAAAAATTACATGAATTGTCAGTAGAAGAAGTTTGGAGTACATTTTGAGTTAATAGTGGAATGGATTCCGCACAAAAATAGCAGAAAAAAGGATTGCTAGTACTTAATTGATATGGAAATATTTCAATTATCTAAATGTTTTCCATCCTGTCATCATAAATGCTCATGCCACTTGTCCTTCTCAAATAAAGGTGACACATGCCACTTACTTATCCATTATCACCCCTTGATTCCCTACTTTACTCCATGAGACTTGATTTGACATCCTTAATAAATGCATTAGGAATGAGAATTTGATTTTTTCCATATTAAATAAATGCATTGGGTAGTTCTAAAAAAGTTAATATCCATAGCAAGGGATGAGTACACTTCACCTTACCAGCTCATCTTTCTACTGACCATTGGCATTCCACCTCCTGCATTTGAAGAGTAATCGTGATTAATACACATTCTAATAATTCAAATTTCTAACCTTTATTGAATGCATGAAATAAAACATGTTTTTGTATTTTTCTGATATAGGTGGGAAGAGGATCGAAACTATGATCTTCTCCATTTATTTGAATTTCCAAACAAGTGACTCATGGAGGGACGAGCTTGAGTCTTCCACTGAATCATATTCTTCACAAAACATCATATCCTTAGTGAAAATTTCCTTATCTTGGGGTTATTGATACATCCCCAGTCTATGGCCATTCACTGTCAAATTTCTCATATCACCATTAATTGGAAACAATCTCACAGATCCATTACCATAACAATTTTCAATTTCATAGGGTCCCAACCATATTTTTCTTAATTTTCCTTTGAATTGCTGATACTTTGAGTTAAATAGTAAGACCCAGTCTCCTTCATTGAACATTTTATTTTTGATATGAGCATCATGCCAGGATTTTCTTTAATTTTGAAGGATTTCAATTTTTTGTTGTACCTCCATCCACATTTCATCAAGTTCATTCAACTGCATCACTCACTCACATTGAGCTTCATCCAGCTCAATTCCAATCTTTTGTGTTGTTTTCCAAGTTTGTAACTCAAATTCTACATGAAGCAATGGCTTATTCCCATATACCAATTCGTATGGAGAAAAACCCATGGTTGTTTTCTAGGTGATATTGTATGCCCAAACAACTTCAAACAGTCATGGCACCTAATTTTTCCTATTTGGATTGACAACCTTAGTCAAAATGTTTTCGAATTCCCTGTTTGTGACTTCCACCTGCCCATTGGATTGGGGGTGGTATGGTGATGATTTCCTATGCTTGATTTGGTATATCTCTAGGAAGGCTTCAATCATGTTGTACATGTTAGGAATTAGTATTTACATTGTGTAGATAATAATTACATTTGGTAATTATTATTATATTAGTAATTTGTTATTTAGTTGTTGTATAAAACAACTAATAACGAATGTGTATTGAGTTGTTTGGTTATTACAAACAACTCATGAGATTAGTATTTGTTAGTAGAGTAGTTTCCTAATTTATAGGAAACTATGTGCCTATATATTTCTAAGTGCATTCTATGTAATACATCCGGAATGAATTGAAAGATATATCATTATTCTGTGAATAATATTAGAGAAGCTTACTGTGCTGAATAGAAGAGATATTGTTTTGTGTATAATTTGTTGTTGTACATTTCTATAAATTTGATCCAGGTCTGTTATTTGGTATCAGAGCAAGAACATCTAAATGAGAGTCTTTTAAGTCTTCATTCATAATTTTGTCTTGGGTATCATTTATTTGCAAACCTGGAGATGGACGTGTGTTGAAGATAAGGAGAGGGCATTCATTTGTTTGCATTGGAATTTGAGTCATATTGCAAGGTATTGATGTGTCTTGACAATTGCTCGCCACACCTATGCATTGTATTTTTATTTGCTAAAAATTTGTATATGCGTCGATTTCCTGCATAACTCTCATAGCGTTGGATTGCAAATTCAAGAGTCAGTTTTGAACACGTTTCAAGGTTAATCAATAGATTCAATTTGTCTCTCAATATCAGAAAAATTTCTACATTTGCGAGCTTATAGAGATACACTCATATCTATAGAAGTATATGAATAAGGGAGACTCGAGCCCCAATTTTATCAAACGCATTCTCTCCATGATTCATTTGTCAACTATCCTTGATCGTGTAATTTACAGGAAACATGTCTCCATATTGCTCGACTCAGATGCATCAAGTTACATAAATCATCTTTGCATATTTTCCCGTGGACTGCGTTGTATTGGTCTAGATTTGTAGCTTGCAGAAGTCATTATCTGCATACTCATATTTGGCAATAATTGGGAATTGAGCAAAATTTGCAAGCATTGTGAATCAAAAGAGGATTTATGTATTTATGAATCTCTTAATGTGACGAATTATTTCTATAAATCTAGAAGATCTCGGTTCTTAGTCATCGTTGGCAATGCATTGTTGATAATTGCTTATGTAACGAGGTCATATTTCTTCAAGGAGTGGATGTTGTGGATGGAGCATGAAAACTTGCGGTCCCTGCCACATACAGGTCTCTGCCATATTTGTCTAAATGATATATTCGTAGATTATTTGTCGTTTATCACTCAGATATGTGTCTGCTACTATCCAGTTGTGTGTTGTCTTTCCTTCAACGAATGAAAATTATACTCCATTCCACGCCATTTTCCAAAGGAAACCGAGACAGGTCATACAACCCTATATCATGCTTTGAATACTCCTATCTTTGATTTCGTTGGAGAATAGTTTCCTTTATGGCTACTGAGACACTCCTTATAAGATAAGTTTATTGCATTTTATTATTCATGGTAATTGTTGAGTCATTGGTCTCCTAATATGTTTAGGAATGGAGTCTGTGTGTTTGTTGTTTATTATTTTCTTGTCTCATAGGTTAAGTATTTTAAGTAAAATTAAATGTTTGTATTATTAGGAGTGTCAAGTTAAAATTAATTTTTCAAATGTTGACATCAAAAAAGTGTTGTCAAATAGTGCATGTTGTTTTAGGTTCATCAATATATTTTGTGTCATCTTTCCATCATATATGTCACTCATTGTCATTATGTTGTCAAAATGTGTTTAGGTGAATAATAGGTTGTTAATGTCAAAGTAAAAAAAGGGTCAATATAAAAATTGTAAAAAATAAAATAAAATAAAATAATTTATTATTTCTTACGGATGCATTATCACTGGAATGCGACATCGAATAGCTAAACTTGAGCTTCATGTTCACATTCCATTGAGCTAGCATTGTCACGTTGGAGGACAGAGGCACATGAGGTAGGAGGTTGATCAATGAACTCTCGTCAATCACCAATGATGGGGTCACATGAAGTTGTGGTGATAGTGTGTGTGTGTGTGTGTGTGTGTGAGTTTTCTTTCATTTCAGAATCCAAGTTTGTTGCATACAATATGATTTTAGTGTTCCTGTTGAATAAGTGAAATGTTCACATTGAGGGGGGGAACATGGTCTCATTGTTCCATTTCCATTATGTTTTATTGTTCAGTTTTGAAAGTAGTATTTCCTACATGATTCCCTGTTGTAGAGACATTGTATAATATTGATCAAAAAGTATTATAGCAATCATGATGTGAAGGTTTTTGGTAAACCAGGAAAACCAATTGTAAAGTTTTTGGTAAACCTGTAAAACCAATTGTGTAAGGTTTTTTGGTGAACCTATAAAACCAATTGTGTAAGGTTTTTGGTAAACTTGTAAAACCAATTGTGTAAGGTTTTTTGGTGAACCTGTAAAAAACCAATTGTGTAAGGTTTTTGGTAAACCTGTAAAACCAATTGTGTAAGGTTTTTAGTGAACCTGTAAAAACCAATTGTGTAAGGTTTTTGGTGAACCTAAAAAACCAATTGTGAAAGGTTTTTTGGTAAACCTACAAAACCAATTGTGAAATGTTATTGGTACACCTACAAAACCAATTTGGTAAGGTTGTTGGTAGAAGCTAGAGAAAACCATCAGTGGAAGAAATGTGTGTTGGCACATGTTCAAGTTTTGTGCAATCCTGATGTTGCACATTTATGGAGTTGATCATGAGCACACAGAGGTGGCAAACTGCAATCAAAGAACGAGATATATTGAACCATGTAAGCACTAAGGGGGGAATGTTAGGAATTAGTATTTACATTGTGTAGATAATAATTACATTTGGTAATTATTATTATATTAGTAATTTGTTATTTATATAAAACAAATAATAATGAATGTGTGTTGAGTTTATTGGTTGTTACAAACAACTCAAGAGATTAGTATTTGTTAGTAGAGTAGTTTCCTAATTTATAGGAAACTATGTGCCTATATATTTGTAAGTGCATTCTATGTAATACATCTAGAATGAATTGAAAGATACATTATTATTCTGTGAATAACATTAGAGAAGCTTATTATGTTGAATAGAAGAGATATTGTTTTGTGTATAATTTGTTGTTGTACATTTCTATAAATCTGATCCAGGTCTATTAGTACACGAATTGAGGTCCTTGATAAGATATAATGGCTCTAGGAGATCCAAATCTTAGCATAATCTTGTTGCACAAAAATTCAGCTACAACATCCTCATTGGCAGATGTCAGTGCTTGAACCTCGGCCCATTTTGTAACATAGTCTGTGTACACCAACATGTACTATTTTCCATAGAGTGAGGGGTCAAAAGGACAAACAAAATCAATTCCCCACTTCTCAAATGGCCTTAATACCAGTTGAGGATTGAATATCATTTCAGTAGACAACATATGCTTCTTGATTCTCTAACATGCATCACATTTCCATACATACTTCTTGATAGATTTGTGGAGAGAGGGCTAGTAGTACCAAAATCCAAGGACCTTATGAATTTTTCTCTTCACCGAGTAATATCATCCTCTAGGTTCAACTTGGAAAGCTCTCAGTATGTCATACACTTCATCTTCTCAAATTCACCTGTGAAGAATCATGTCAGGACAACATTTAAACAAAATTACACTACACTATTTATATGTCACACTATTTTTGAATAATATTTTATGTTCTTTATGAGTAAGGTAAGATTGAAACTTTCCTATAGTTAGATAGTTGGAAAGATTAGCAAACCATGGAGGATGTACTAAAATTACAAACAAGTGATCATTTGGAAAGTGATCTTGGATTGTCTCCTCTTCTCCTGAAACATTCAATCTCGAAAGGAAGTCAACAATGACATTGGCCTTTCCAAGCTTATCAATAATAGTCACATTAAATTCTTGCAAAATAAGTAACCACCTAATAATTTCCCCCCTACTACTGGTTTTTTAATCAAATATATTATGGATGAATAGTCACTATACACAAATATTTTATATCCAGTAATGTAGTCTATGAATTTATTCAAATAATAAACAACAACTAAAAATTCATTTTCCATAGTGGTGTGGTTTCTCTCCATGGGGGTTATATTTTTGCTAATTAAATAGATGGCATACATCTGGTTTTCCTCATCCTTCTATCCAAGAACAACTCCCATTGTTGTGTTAGAAGCATCACTATGAATATGAAAAGGTTCTCCCCAATTGAGTCCTCTCAAAACCGAGGAAGTGGTCAATTTCTCCTTTATAATTTCAAAATCTTGTTGACATTGAGGAGATCATTCAAAAACACACTCCTTTGATAGAAGAGAGAACATGGGAACATAAATCTTACTAAAATATTTGATGAATTGTCTATAATATATTGCATGTCCAAGGAAACTTTTGATATCTGTCTAATTTTTTTGTGTAGGCAATTTATTAATGAATTCTATATTCTTAGGATTAACTTGGAAACCCTTAGCAAAATTATGATGACCCAAAACAACTCCCTGATCAACCATTATAAAAAAAATTCATGACTAAATGAGAATTGGTGTTTTTCACATATGGTTAATTTTTTTTCAAGATTACTCAAATATTCTTCAAAACTAGACCAATGGATGGTAAAATCATCCATATAAACTTCAACAAAATAATTGGTGAGGTCTACAAAAATAGCTAAAACCACTCTATGAAAGGTGATAGGTGCGTTAAACATTCAAAATGGTAGAACTTTGTATGCAAATGTACCCTAAGGACAAGTGAATGTGGTATTATCTTGATCAACAGGTGTTATAATAATTTTTTTATATCCGTTGAACCCATCCAAGAAGGAGAAGAATTAATTACCTACAAAATTATCCAATATCTAGTTGATAAAGGGAAGGGGAAAGTAATATTTCTTGGTGGATTTATTAATCCCCCTATAATATTTATAGGTTCTCCAATTACCATTTTTCTTGGGAACTATAATGAGTGGTGATACCCACTAACTATAAGATATCAGATAGATATATCCTACCCTCAACATTTTTTCTACTTTGTTCTTGGAAATGTCTCTAAGTGTTGGATTAATCCTACGTTTTGGTTCTCTAACTGGTTTACCTACCATCTTTAGTGTAAATATGATGAGTGTAGATTCTTGGATGATATCTTTCATGCCAGTACTATCCCAAGCAAAATCTTTCGAATGATTCCTCAATATATCTACAACCCCAATCTCTTATATATCTTCTAAAATGTTACCAATGGTAAGTTCCTTTCCTATCTCAATAGTTACTTATTTAGTGTCTCTCAAAATGGTAAGTTTTGTTTCAAAAATCAAAGACTTCAAGGGATAAACATGAGGTTGTAGCATGTGAAGAATAGTCATGTTTTCAAGGCATACAACCTTGGCTAAAGGAAAATGAAAACCAGTGGTTGTATTTCCATGGTAACCATAGTTCTCTTCACAATCTTCAAAAGAAATTTCACTTACCAAAGTGATATTTTATTCAGAGTTCAAAACAATCATTTTTGTAGCCATAGTTTGGGTTTATGTAGCCACAGTTCTATTTTTCGTAGCCATAGTATCATCTTCATCAAACATTGGATATGGCTCAACAATTTATTCCATATGATTTTCACTGCAATGGTGGCCAGATAAGAATAATTCATGTTGTTATTATTTGAAAAATATACCCAAACACATTCAAAAACATCCACATATGGGTGGGTAGGAGGATGAAGGGAAATATTCTTTACTTTTTGCCAATTTGAAATAGTCATTTTCCATACCTATAGTCAATGTATATAACAACAGTAGCTAACCAAGGTCTTTCGAAGATGACTGGGTATCCTAACTTTCAAGATTTAGGCTGTAAGACCATAAAATCTATAGGATAATCCAAAAATTCAACTATGACCATAACATCCTCAATTACTCCATCTGGTACAACAACAGATTGATCTACCAATTGGAGGACAATATTGGGTGGCTGCAATCCTATCAAGGACAAAAAAATTGAACATATCTATTGTTATGACATTGATGGTGGCACTAAGATCCACCAAAATGTTAGATATTGGCTGACCATTCACAAAAATAGTAATGACTAGACTCCCATGATCTCCATATTCTGGTGAGAGAAATTTTCCAACTACAAGGTAAGCTAGATTTCTTTCTACTTTGACTATTTTTGGGTATTTTCTCTTCCTTCTTGGTTTCTTTATTCAATGGTTTATAATGGTATGGTTTAATTTGAGAATGTATCTTATTACTATTAGAAGTGGTACCTCAATGTTCATATTTTCCAACTCCTGAAATAATGTTGTTTCTTCCTCATTCTGTATTTTTTAATCTTTCTGGAAAAGGAGATGCATGAACATTATTATCTTTTTCCTGGTTATTTTTAGTGGCTCATGCTTGTGGAAAATGTCTAGTTTCCTCACTTTCCTCAGGTATTTCAATTATAACTATAGGAGGATTGTTGATTGTTCTTCCAAATCTCAACTACAAGGTGTTAATGGCATTTACCTGCATTGTATCACCTTGTCATGCTTCATTAATTGAAGTTGTTTGTTGATTTTTGGGGTTTGATATAGGCCAAGATGGAATTTGAGTTTTTGTTTCTTTCCCTTTCTAATAATTTTGTTTTGGTGGAGGCATTAATGCTTGTTGTTGTGTAAATGTCCTTGACTGATTAAAACTCTGTTGGGGTGCCCATTGTTTGTTTTCCCATGGTGGTGGATTGGTTGGTGGTGCCCAACCTTGCTAATTATATGGAGGCAACCATGGTGGTGGCTATGGGTAAACCATACATTTTGGTGGTGTCCAATCAGGTTGTCTCTAAGTTGGTGGAGGATCTTGATTGGGCCATGACATCATCTAGGGGTTCTGAGTAGGTCTAGGGGCATAGGAAGACTGGTTACTTAATCTTTACACAAAGTTTACCTCTACATTTGCTTGAGTTATGGCATTTGATATTTCTTTTAACTAAGGTAGGAGAGTACAATGGTTGGTATCATGGTCAGGGACATCACAGATTAGGTACATTTATGTGATATCCAAAGGACATTATTTTAAAGGATGCCTCTTCCTGCATCTAGGATAGTATAGGTCTAAATGCTCTTTTACAACACTGTTCTTAACTTTCAACCCATCTATCATTGAAGTTAATTGTGACAAGATGTGTATTTTAATGTTTGCCATTTCATGTAGAAGTTCTAAGGTACCTAAGGAATTTTTGATGTTTTTTTTCATCTAAGGATTCCCCTCATTCTAGAGTAACTCCTACATAACTTAACAATCTGTGCCATGGATAGTTTGTGTACTTCACCTCCTCCCATGAGATGGAGGGATTCTTTGGTTTCATCATCAAGTCCTTTAAGGAAATTTGTCTTAGTTATTTCTGCATTCAACTCATAACCACTTCTCCTATGGACAAAAATAAATCTGTCCAAATAATCCTCCTAATTTTCATCCTCTTTTTGCTTCATCTAAAAAAACTCTTCCCTCCTATTTCTTCCCTTGTAGTAGTCTTGGTATTTTTCAAAAAAGGAAGTCTCCATCTGCTGTCATGAATGAATGGAGTCAGAGGGTAATCCCATAATTCACCTCATGAAAAATTATTTGAGGGTGGAAGGAAAACATTTGAGTTTATGGTTGTCTGTTTTGTAGTCATATGTTTGGCAAAGGAATTTGAATTGAAAAACGAATTGGTCTAGATCTTCTATGGATATTCCTCAAAAGATAGGGAGAATGGATGAGGAAATTATTTTCATAGGTGCATCCTCATCCTCATTTAAGACAATGGGATAAGTAAAGGTCCTACCCAAGGGTTCATCATCATCATTCCCATTGTCTCCCATTTTGGAAAGTTTCCCAGCTTCTAAAATAAGATGATTTAGAATATTCAATATCACTCCTGGGAATTGTATTAGATTTAGTGTTTACTACTCATGTTACAGTTGGAGATATTATTTGAATATTATGAGGTATAAATCTCCCTTGAGTGTCCCGTGGCATGTGCATCAATATTTATTATATAATTAAGGCTTAAGATTCTTATTGATTGCATATCTCAACTTCACTAACACCCATAACATGTAATGAAAATATGATGGCATGTTTTTTTTATGGTTTCCTCGACAATGACACCAAAAATGATGGGTCTGTGTAACCTCCAATCATTTAATCAACTTCTTTTAACATTGATGTCATTATGAACTAGGGATGTGTCCTAATTTGTATGCAAAGAAGGAATATGCAACTCAGTTCTATTATGGTCCTCTCTTTTGGGGGTTTCAGTTGGTATTGTTCTCTTGTTTATCTCTACACTATGGAAAGTAAATACATTTATAAGATACTAAAATGAAAGACATAATTCATGAAATGTGTTTAATCTACTGAAACAACATTGCTGTAATAAAATGTTTTCAAAAGGAAATGCTTAAATGAATTGAAATACTCACATGAAAGAAATGATAGTAAGAAAATATAATACTGCATTCAAATAACCATTTGAATTGAAAGATACTAAAACTTTCACTTATCAGGAATAAATATTATGCACGAAACCAATCCTCCAATCTCCTCAGTTGAGTGGGCCCTTTATCTCCTTCAAGATTGAGGTAATTAACACCAATGGATACTTAAAACAACATAGCTTATATTGATTCAAATAAATTCATAACATAATCCATCATAAAACTTAAAGTAACTATCACTAATATATAAAAACTTTATTGAAAACTACTAACTATGAAACAATTTCAAGAAGGTGTATTATATAAGTAATTAGATATAGAATGTTCCACAATTATAGGTAATGGATTTAACTAATAACAACCTCATATTTAGTATCAATGAAATCCTGTAATATAGTTAAAAATAGGGTCCTTGTTTGTATTTTATTATGAGAAAATCCTTTAGAATGGCATGGTGACAAAGGATTCAACCTTCTTGATTGTGAATTTATCAAAATCGGCATAAAATTTGCTTTATCAACCTACACATGTTATCACATTACTCACATAGTCAATTAGTTGGATTTCCTATTGTCATTAGTTCACATGAGACAAGATAAGGAGGAATGCATCAATCTTACTTTGGATACAACTATCTAAAACATCCCCCATACATTAATTAACATATTTAGACAGATCTGAATGCTCACCCGAAGCGCATGAAGCTACCATGTCCCTCTGTTATGAAATTTTGTCAAGATGTTAGCATGCATGTTCATATTTACCATTACCAAAGCATACTTTCAGGTGTATATCATTACAAACATCATAAGGAAACATAATAGATAAAACCATTACTAAGATCAATTGCGTCATGTGATCACCATACTCAGATACATCGATTACTAGAATCTAACCAATATGACCCATCAATAGCCAAAAGATTACATAGAAAAATATGAATACATAATAAGAGCCACTAGAGAGTCATGGACGCTAGAACATTAGAGCAATATAACTCTATTAGATCACGGGTTCTAATACACGATGTCCAAAACTATGAAGTATAAGTAGTATATATATGAGTGGGGACTTTTCCTTCACCGCCCATGCATTCCCACAATAGACTGCATGCTCAAAATATCCATACGTACATAGATAAAGTAGTGCATGCTTTCCTATTGATCCTAATAATAAATTAATTTATAAATAAACTCTACTTTAATATTATTATTAGATCAAACTATGCGTGACCTTTGATCTCCACTTTAATCCCAAAATAGCTCTTTCTTAAATACGAAGTCTTCTTGATTTTATATTTACTTGGGCTGCACTCCAACCATTTTTTTGATTTTTAGCACGTATGTGCAAAATCGGCTAAGTATTTGGAATTTTATTTCTCGGGTGCGTTCCTTCCGCGCACCACTTTTATGGACCATACGTGCATTCATGCTCACCACTTATGCGCCTTAATATTCCATGTGCATTCTTGATACTTAGTCAATTTTCTAACCCAAAAACTCCCTTTGTTGGTGTGTCATGAATAATTCGAGCATCCTTCGTTATTTCCTTCTTGACCTAATTTTGGTAGTAATTTATCTTATTCTTGTTTAGAGTCATTTTAGGGGCCTAATGGTCCCTAATTATGTTAATGATGATTAAAATTATTAATATTTTTAATTAGGTGTGGGACCACATAAAATTAGGTTGGGTAGGCCCCACCACCTCTCCTTGTGTGCCACATTTCCCAAACTCGAAATTGGGATAAAAGTGGAAATTGAAAGGGTTTATTTTCACTTTGAGGGTCATATTTGCATGAAAATAGACCCCTTTCACCCTACCTATGGGAATGGGAACTATTTTCTAGGTTTAAATTGGATTCTCCTTCCAATTTGAGCCTCACTTGTCGACATCCCTTAACTAAGTTGTTTTGTGAGCCTTCTTAGGAATGTATTTTCATTTTTTAATTTTGTTAATTTATTTGTGATTCTCCTCATTAAAAATCTTGTCTTATGCTTGATGGATACTTGGGGGATCTTGGAATTTGGAGGAAGTCTGGGAAACATATCACCCTCTCATTAGGAGAGGATCATATAGAGTCCTCTTCTTATTCTTCCATTTCGGAGGGGGTAAGAACCTTTTGGCTTCATTTTTGCACTTGAGAATTAGGAGGAGAGTTGTGAGGAAGAGTTAGATCTTGGAGAGCTTGGGAATTGGATTTATTGGTTGAGAGGTAGGCGTATCATATTATTTCTTAATGTTTTGATATATGTAAAAACAAATGGAAATGTTATCTTGTTTGGTTGTGCAATTTTATTAAGTGTAAAGTGTGTTGTATGTGGTTTCTCTTATGATATTTTTCTCCATATCACTTAAGATGGAGTTGGAATATTGAGTAAGAGGGTGTAATAACCCCTCTTACACCCACATGGATTGATGGGAAATCCATCATGGGACATGCCTTTTATTTTTTTCTCCCTCATATAGTTGATGAGGAAAATGAATTTTTCATATGTGTTGACAACTCATCTCCCTTACTTACCAAGGAAACCCTCCAATGTTTGAAAAACCTTAGCAAGGAGGAGGCTTAGAGTTGGAATTTAGAGATTATGTGGATTTTTGAAGTATGGTGATTCTTGTCAGATAAATATATGATATAGACTTTCAAATGTTTGGAAATGGGAATTCTTTCCCCTCTTCCCCTCCCATGAATAAATTTGGAGTTTATTCATTTTGTTTAGTGTTTGAAGGGTTAATTAATTTGTAAATGTGTATATTTTAACCTTGATTTTTTTCCCATCTTATGCAACTTAGAGGCATGCAAACTCTCTCTTCAATGGGATTAGAGGGAGGATAGAGTTTCCTCCATTTTTTTTTGGAGATGGCATGTAATGATGCTAATAGATTAGGTGGACAACCAAGCCACTGCTATTGTATAACAAGCATTATACTCATAGGAGGATCTTGATCTTTAGATCATAGAGGGAAATCTTATTGAGTGGAGGAAATGTGCACTTATTTATTTTTTAAAATTACAAGTTGTTCCCCTTCTTAGGGGAGAATTATCCACTTGTATTTTACGTGTAGTATTCTTGAATTTTTTTTGGCAAGAATTAAATATTGTAAGAAGTGTTACTTTAGAATTACAAAATTCATGGCTATATATTAAACAAACCTTATATGAAAGGAATAATTTTTGTGTATGTGTGTCATATAATCCTCACATTTCAATGTTACCTTAAGATTGAAAGAAAGGTTGGTCTTATAAAATTTGTTTATAAAAAAAGAATTTTATGAGGGTAATATTGAAATGGAAATTTTGTTAAATGGTTCTTGAAATAATTTGTATCTTGATTCTTAAGAAAAAATTAAGTGGGTCATTTAGTTTTTGTAAAGACAAAAAGGAAACTACTTATAGATGAAATCTTCAAATTCATTTCCATTGCCTCCAAACTTTAAACATGCAATTAACGTGGGTGATGATGGGATCACTAATGAATCATTTAATTTGAAATGCTTAGTTATTACTCTATAAAAATTTCAAGTGGTTTAGATGAATATTTAAATGACCATTGTATCATAATAGGTTTCAAAATCAAAAGGTAGAGTCATGGTTATAACCTCCAAAAGTTGATTTAATCCCCTTGGTTATCAAAGGAATATGAATTTCTATTAAAACCTAGTTTTATTTACGAACTGATCATATTTCAAGGAAATTATAGGTATAATCCTGTGCATATATATCTGACATTTTCTTCTAATCCTTCCCTTCTAGTAATAGTTTAGGTAAATGAGTAAAAGAAAATATTACATGCGAATAAAGCCATAAAAAAACAAATAAAAAAAAGGTTGAAATAGAAATATGATGAATGTTCTTGTATTTGGAGCATATAAAAAATAATTAGGGGTTCCTTTCCCTTCCTTTAATCTACGGTGGGAGAGTCTCAAATTATAGGGTTCAATGTGTTTTTAGATAAGCCACTTGACAAGTGGTCTTAATGTTTGACCTCGTTATTTTTCTAACACATTTCCTCTCACACCTAAAATAATATAAGATTGACTATTTCCTCTTACACGTAATAGATGGCTTGATATTAGGGATGGAATTTAATCAAAGAAAGAGGCTCAATGAGATATTTTAGAAAAATTAGTTTGTCTTGTATCAGGAGTCTTCCTTTTTGTTTAAATAAATTCCCTCTATGGCATTACCTTATAACAATTATTAAATCAACTTATTATTATCTATTTTAAAATGAGCTAAGATAGAAATTAGAGATTGTTCCTCCTCATTATTGAAAAATAAGGACATAAGCTAGAACTAAGAACTAATAACTATATCATCAGTTTGATCGGTATATCCTTACTGTTGATGTGTAATCACAACACCCCTGAATGTTTGTAACTCGATGGGTTGAAACTCTCAGTGTGATTGCATATCATGGAGCTTTTACCAAAGTGTTAGAATTTGCAATCAGGAAAGTTCTTCGGATGAAGGTCGGTTCCTATTCCTCTGTTTAGGTGCACACATAAATTTGTATAGGATACACTCTAAAACATACTCTAACTTACCAAGGAGACAAGGTTAAGAAGATGGAAGAAATTAAACCTAAGCTAAAAAATTTGATGCACCAAAGGAATATTAAACACCTACTTTGCCATTAAACACAAACCATAAAAATGTAATACAAATACCAAGCACGTATAACCAATACTGTAATGAGAGATCAAATGAAAAAAACGAACACAAGAGAGGGTTAAAAATCATCCACAGACATGTATTATTGCTCCACGAATTCGATACAGTGTATTACAATAGCCAAGAGGCAAAAAATTATATTACAAATTAAATGGGAGGTTTGAAAACTTCACAAATTCACTTGCAGAGAAGAGAATAAGGGAGGGTGAAAATAAAAAATGTTCAACCTTTATAAAAATTCCCCTCATTACAATATATAGGAAGAATGAGAGAGAAAGGAGAGAAGAATTCGAGTCATGCTTCAACCACCCCAAAAGAGCATTTAATTTTCCTACAAAAAATAATGGGTTCCATGAAAAAACCCATGCCTCCACATATTGTTCCTTGTTGGAAAATAAAGGAATCCCATACTACATTAATGGTGGTAGGTGAGAAACTTGAGACACCCCAAAAATGGCAGATGTCGAGATATTTCCAAAAATTCCTATCTTTCTCAAATCTGAGCTCCCAGTTAAAAGTTATGGCCATCTAAAGGTCGAGGTGTCATTCTCCAACTGTTGATCTTCCTTCTTCGGAGTCCAAAAAGCATTCAATCTCTGAAAACTTGAAATTTAGAATTTTAGACATTTTGTTTCAGAATTTGAAACACTATTCATCCACCAAATTACTTGAGAGTTTCAAAAGTCTGAAACCTGAAAGTCTGAAATTTCAGAAATTTAAAATTTAGAATAACACACATTTTCGTGTGATTTTCATGTTTTGGGGCTCGAGATTTCCAAAACTCTGAAGTCCGAAAGTCCGAAAGTTTAAAATTTCAAACTTTAAGAATTCAGAATTTCAGACATTTTCACCATTTTTTACTTCGAGAGTTCCAAAATTCTGAAACCTAAAATTCTAAAATTTCAGACTTTTGAAGTTTTGGATTTTGGGATTTTTTCTTTCCTTTTCTGCTTTGATATTCCCTAAACCCAAAATTTTGAAATTTCAGACTTTCAAAGTTTCGGGTTTTGTAACTTTTCTTCCATTTTTCCAACTTCACTCCCTAAGATCTCCGAAACCCTAAAACCTGAAAGTCTAAAATTTCAGAGTTTCAAATTTTTAGGTATTTTTGTTCACCGAGATCTTCAAAAATATCCACCTCTAAAGTCCAAAATTTAGGACTTCAGACTTCTTGACTTTATGAAAGAGCTTGACCTCCTGAGCTTCCCTGTAATTTACTCGACCTGTTTAAAATTTATTCACCCAACTTCAAAATGCAAGCCTTTCACCATTGAATCAACTCCATTTTCATATCATGCAAGATCGTGCTCATTCATATTCTCCTGGGGAGAAAATTGGATAACACTTAATATCTTAACCAACTCATTAAGACCCTTTAAACAAGCTCGATGTACTATTTATGGGATCCTTCAACACCGTTTGATGGTTAATAAAAATTTAATCCCAAGTTAAAAAAAGTATTTCATTAGTATGTTATTAAGCATGTGGCACTCGAGTTATGTCTTTAATTTTCTTGACACCAAAAAATATATTCAGAATTTCACGCAAAAATTAATTTAATTTGATGGTTAAATTTGGGGTTAAAAATTCATGGAACCACATTTGGTATCAGAGCTTGGGATCAACATTGGGCACTATGGGATAATATGTAAATTAAAATTAAACTAAATAACTTAAAAAACCCACAGATATTCCACTAAGTATAATTTTGGTTCATTTTCATGCATATAAGATGTCGAGGCGTGCAAATGTCCATCATGTGATGAGGACGTGATGGCAGGGTCAACCTACTTCTGAGCCGCATACTACAGAAATTGGGTCACATATTTTGAAGGTGATACAAAAAGTAATGAGTGTTCTAGAATATTTTTTCTAGGATAGTGGTATTCAGTTAAGAAATTCAAACATCATGAGGAGGATGTTATCACAGAAGAAAAATATCATTCGACACCGTAGACACATGGTTTGCATCGGTGCAAGAGATATTTCTTCCCATCAGTATAGGTGGAGAGGGTCACTTCATAACGATGTAGTCATTCTCTAATCATTGTAGGGAAACCAACACTAGAGAGACTACCATCACCCCATGGAGAGGGGGCATTGTAGTGGTGTCCATAGGGTTCATGAAGTATTATTAGGGATCTTCTTTGACTACAACCACCTACTTACAGAGGTACACAAAATGAATTTAGAGCTGAGTCATGGCTCCATAGTCTTGATATTTTATTTGGGATACACCCATATGAGAAATATTTCAAGTCTCCACTGGTTATCCACCTTCTTCATGATGCAACTGGTGTCTGGTAGATGAATGAGGAGTGGAAGCTCCATTTTCCACAAAAACAATTATATAGAATTTTTTTGAGGAGTGATTTTGGACTCGCTAAATGTCGGAGAACTTTATTCAATGAAAAATAAATGAGTTCCATGACCATCAATATGGTTCGGGCATGGTGGAATAGTACGAGAATCATTTTCTATATATATTACATTATGTTGACTAGTTGTAGGACACAAAATTACAAGTCAATAGGTTTATTCAAGGACTTAATGCAAAAATAGTTGGAGTAGTTAATATGTCATCTCCTCCAAATTTAGAGAAGCCCATGGAGAAGGCCTACTTAGATAAGGAGAATAGGGGAAAGGCCCATGAGTTCTGAGATAGGAACAATAACAAGATACTGTACACATAAAATCATACACTTTAGGAATTATTTAGCCTAGTCTTATACTACTATTTAGAAGGTTCTCAAGTGAATAAAGTACTAATTCATCCCACCTTTTGGCCATCTTTTTAATATATTTTATTTCATCATTACTAAGTGATTTTATATACTTATACACCTATTTCATAAATTTCCCATCATTCTAGCCCCAATTTAGGGCACCCAGGCCTATACTGGAGTGTCCTGAGGTACCCTAGTCCCACCTTGGGCGTCCCGGTCTATGTAACTCTTTTCTGGCTTCTTTTTTTGGGATTTTCTAGTTTTCATCCTTATCCTTTTCTCAGTCAACCATGTCAGGGTTAATTATGAAATTAAGCTTGAGAACCCTATAAATATAAAGTCATAAGACCATAATGAGGGTCCTAGCGTCACATACTACTATCGCTCCGTCTAGAGTTGCATCCATTGCATCACTTGCATCCACATAGTGCCATGCATCAAGGCTAGGAGATCTGCATCAAAACACATAAAATATGGGGGAGAGATTATATTCTATTCCATTCACACATGCTATCACATTTTCTATATTTATTATTGCTCACTACTTAACAAAGTGTGGCTGACACAAGAGCACCTAGGGCATGACATGCACACACTCACCAAAACTAGATCCAGGTCCGAAATTTAGGGCATCGCTCAGTGATAAGACCACTAGTTGTGAAATTGAGGTCAGTCCAACCCATTCATTATGAATCTTTATTTTTCTTAGGGTTTGATATTTCCTTTTCTCTTATAGGTCATCATTTGATTATTCACCACATTCGACACAGTTCAGTGAATCTAGTGTGATAGACAGACATAGTATCATATCATCCTATGAGCATACAAAATTCAAATTATGAGCATTTACAAATATTAGGGCACATAATCTGTAGACCAGGGCACTTTGAGGTGCCCCAGTACCTTCCTAGGTGCCTGAGTTAGTTCAAATATTCTAGATCTAGTCTTTGCAAGACTTCTGGGTGATCATCTGCACTTCCAGAGTTTATTTCTAGACCTATGGAAACCTGTGACTTTATCTTCGAATCAGCTAAGCCATTTCATTTCCTTCTCTTGCATAATTAGGGTTTTATTTCACTTATAATATTTAATTACAATTGTTCCATACTATTTTAGTTTCATTTATACAACGTTTTAGTCTTCCTATTTAGATTAACTAGTGGCTATACTTTCATACTATTAGTTTAATTTTAGTTAATATTTTTGGTGAACCTGACCATATACACCCCTCCCTTTGCTAGGGTTTCCCCCCTCCCTTTCCCATGGCTCCACCTCCTGAGGAATTTACTGAACCCCATCTTAAGGCCATCAATGATCACTTTGTTGGACACCCTTAGGATTTATATTTACTTTTGCATGTGGTTTGTGAAGAGGCTACCAACTTGACTGAACTAAATTCTTTGGTAGCTTTACCCACTTCTATTGCCACTTAACCCCATGCTTCTATGCTTCGATATATTTCTAATGTTCTTTTTTTGGTCCCCACTTCTAGTAATCACTTCACACATCCTTTGGTCTCACATCATTGATAACCCTCCTATGTTGGCAATCAATATTTTACCTCTCTATATCACGATCTCCAGGCCCAAATTCACAAATTCCAACAGGCCATTACATCTCCATCTTTAGATTCTACCTTTTTTTGCATACTCCATTTACACCTATTATCTCTACTTACCATCTCCGTCCTAACTTCATCACTCCTAAATTTCCCATTTTAGATGGACATGGTGACCCGCTAGAGAATCTTTGTCACTTTCATGTATCCTGTCTCGATTTGGTGATGATCATCTTCTCTTAGCTAAAATATTTCCTCATAGTCTCTATTACTACGCTATGCATTGGTTCTATGATTTACCTATTCATTCAATAGCTTCCTTCACTCATCTAGCTGATTCATTTCTCACCCATTTCTCCTTCAACATCGGTTCTAAGATGTCTTACGCCTAACTAACATAGCTTAAGAAAGGACCCAATGAGTAGTTCACTAATTATGTCTTAAGATATAAGAATAATCTGGCTAAAATGACTAATGTCCTCGTTGATTCTTAACAACAAGATTTATTTATACAAATTCTTTTCCCAGCTCTCCAAGAGAGTGTTCTTTATGAAACCTTTTCTTCTTTTGATCAATTTTTCCATACTCTTAAGCTCTGTGAATCTAAGCTTTTGTCTATCAGAAAGCTTAAGTATCAAGAACAACCTTCATCCTCTAATCATTTTCAAACCAAGACACCATTCAAACCCTCTACATCTAAACCAAACAACAATAAACTCACTGTCAACGCCATTACCCCTTATAAGGAAGTCTAGTTCCCACTGCCTAGACATATGTTTACCAAACTTCCTAGGGCACCGCATTTTATATTAGAACAACTCCTCAAAAATGAACTCATTACCCTTCCTCCACCACTCGAATTAGACCCATCACAACCTAAAGGAAAAAAATACAATGAAAATTTTTGTTGTGATTATCATCTCTGTTTGGGACATTATACTAATCGATGTCTAAAATTTCAAATAATTATCCTAGATCTCCTTGATAACAACCAACTTGAATTTCCAGAACCTACTACCCTTGTTCCCTCTAAGGATAAAGGTAAAATCAAAATTTTTAATAATGATTCCCATCAACATGACAAAAAGACCATGGATTCTTCAACTAATCATACATACCATGCCACACTACTTCGAGATACAGGCGTGCTTGACTTCTTAGTTGCTAACACTGAAACAACATCACCCGCCATATATTTTTATAACACTGACTACCACAGTATGTTCTTATCTGATCATTTACACATTCAAACATCTATCGGCTCAACCTTTATTAACAACACTAAGATTGATCCATCTTCTCATATTAGTGAATTCTCCCTATCCTTCTTATGATCTATAGGCTACCCTCCATCAAAAATTGACTATCCATTCAAGCGACCATATGGTGTTGTTAAGTTACATATCATATTTGGTCCCCTCACACTTCTCATCCCTTTCCTTTTTAGTCAAATAGTCAAAGTATGTGACCTAATTCTTGGCCTCCTTTGGATTCATAAATCCCAAGATATTATTTCTATGAACCACTTGCACCTTAAATTATTTACAATAATCAAGTTATTTCCATTAATGCAATCCCTCCTTCATCTCCCTTATCTTCATCTTCTATCCCCGCCACTCATCCTTGCACATCTCCTATGGTGTTTCCCATAAAACATTCTGCACATACTTAACTTCCTCAACTAACCTCTCCACAACCACTCTGCGCCATTAGTCCCACACACCAATATAAGCCTATTCCTAGGACCATTACCACATGTTGTTGTCGCTCACCAACTCATTTTATTCCACATGGATCCTTTCCCCCTTCATGCACGAGGTTTCCTCGATCTCCATCTCCCATGCACTTTACTACTCCACAAGATTTTTCTTATGTGCACCCATCGCATACATATCGGCATCATTGCCCTGCGCAGTTTTTGTATACCATACCACCATTACTTGAGCATGGTCCTACACTTTCATTATCCCAGGCATTGTTCGATGGACCTTCGTCTCTCGATCTTATCAGTTGATTCCTCCTTCATACCTACTTGGGGTGCATAGCCATTATACAATCCCCCCTTCCTCATATTAGCGTAGTTGCATCTCTTATCTTTACATTATTATTCATTCATTTCTTCACATATATGCATACTTATCACATGTCATAGCACCCTCATTACCCAATGCACACTCTTTTTCTTCAGTTCACACTTGAATATTGAGGGATTATCATTACATTGAACCCCACACACTACACTATATGTTCTACACACTTACATTCGATCACATACATGACACATCCAACATCATCATTTCTACACATATCCTAAATCCTACATTATCCTATATATCCCTCATCTAGTAGTCATTTATACATCATCTAGCTTATACATACTACACTATTCATCATATCATTTGCATCTAGTTTTGCATCTCTCATCCATTCTACATTTACACTAGGCTACATTATATATGGGTCTAGATTTACATATCATCACTACATATTCAATTTACACCTATTACGGCACCTTACATGGTCTATATACCCTACATTTCCTACATTTTATGATTCATATAGCACATCTATCCACCATACACATTCTACATACTACACTAGATTCCGTTATATATGGGTCTAGTTCCATCTATAATATTTACATATTACATTTCTATATACACTTATTATTTCATTACACCCTTTACATATCTTATACATGCTACACATCCTACATTGCATTTTGCACACTGCACATTTACATACCCTATTCATTACCTGGTTGTTTATACTATGTTGTCTTCTACTCGACACACTCACCACCCTATGATGCACTTTAGTTCCTAGGTCTATACTCGACTACCAAGGGTTTAACAATCAAATTGACCTTACATTTACCAATGCAACATTTTCCTCATGACACATTTCCATCGTTAGTGGCATACACCTTAGGTTAATTTTTCATCTATTTTATCATCTAGTTATGGTATATGCTTTAGGATAAATCACCACCCCCATTCTCATCTTGTAGTGGCATACACCTTAGGGTACATCACCACTCCCTCCTTTCATCTTATAGTTATATAAAATTTAAGATACATTGTCACCCATCTTCATCCTTTCATTTTATAGTGAAATACGATTAGCGCTAAATCATCAATCATCCATTCAACAAGTCGTGGTATACACTTAGGCTATATGGTGCATGCATATATTTCCATATGTATCATCCCCACACACTCATTCTATAGTGATATATGCTTAGGGATAAATCATCATGCCTATGATGCAGCCTAGAATCCACTATGAAAACCTAGGCATGCTGGCACATCACCTAGCCTAAGCTGAGCACTCACTTGAATTATGCAAAGGCAACAGGTACCTCTTTAGATTTGTTTGTGAAGAATGTTGGTGTGATGAAGATAGAGCATATACAGATCCATAAATAAGCATAAATATTCCTCATGCATAACTAGATCTAGATCTTAAAAAATCATCAATTAAACAATAACTATGTTAATTTTAACCATACAAGAACCCGTTATAGTCATGTTTAACACCATTATCCATCCAATATACTCCATTACATTAAAATTGTAAAAAAAAAGAAGCTTCTTACATTACAAAATATTACCATAAGTTATGTGTGCATCAGATTGAACATCATAACTCTATAATAATTGTGTGTCTCTAAACTACATTGTTCACTACTTATTTATAGGGGTGGGGACTTACCCTTCACCACTTACGCACTTCCCAAAATAGGTCACATGTTGAAATTAGATAGGTGCCTTTACATTAACATGCACACATGTAAGTGTGCTAATAATAGACATCCTATAGTTATTAGGAAGTAGTAATCCTATTATTATTTCAAACTCTTACATGGAGCTTATCAAACACTCATTCCCAAAATAGCATTTGTGTGTCGCGCAAGTCTTCATCTTGATGTGTGCTTCACATGTTATCTACAAAAATAGCTTGTAACCATAAAAAGGGCTAAGTCTCGACTCAAATTTTATTGGTGTGCATTTCCTTTCATATCCTTTCGCACCTCCAGATGTGTCTCATTCCCGTGCGTGAATCTTCTATGTGCCTACCCCTTAGAACAATATTTTTGGTCAACATTACCCCATACTAAAGTACATTTTCATCCTGACAATGGGTTTTCCTTCTGATGTTCCAAGAAAATAAAGAATAGGAATTCAAAGAATATAATGAATCATTGTACAAAATAATAGACCTCTACTCTGCAGCACCCTCCTTTTCAATTGGGAGGATCAACTCTGGATATTCAGTTTTGATCTCTTCCTCTAATGCCTTCCAATCATCTAGAGTGATCCTTATCTTCTCTAGAATTTTTGTGGCTATTGCATCCAACTCATCTTGAGTAATATTCTCCTTTTAATTTTGTAATACTTGGACTACATTAGACATAACAGACTTCATTCCCTCCAGAAGATCCATTTTCTGTGCTATCAACTTCCCAATCTCATATATTATTTTCTTATGTGGATCTTGAGCTGATACAAGGGATTCATGCTTTTGTTTTATTAGTGCCAATATTTTCATGCGCCCTATTGATTCATTCTTCATTGCCTTCAGAACTTCATTATCTTCAATTATAGTTTAGGTTCTAATTATCACTTCTGGTGCTGCATAAATATTCAGAGCCTAGTCTGCTTTCTTCATCTCATCCTTTAAAGTCTAGAGAAGTGCCTCATAAGTTGAAAATTTTCTGACCAAAAAGACCCTTTCTCTTCTGATTCATGTTCAGCATCTTTTGGTACGGGCATTCTAAGTGGACTGTCTTCTAACACCAAATCAACTAATGTTCATACATAATACATTGCAGAAGGAAACTTCTTAGGTACCTTTGCTTCTAGATGAGGCCTTACCTTCATAATTATTCTACTTCACTCAAACCCTTCACCAATGGGGATGCAAGCCTCTTCTGTGCACAAATCTACTCTCCACATCAGGTTTCGCAGATCTTTGCACCTCAATACGCTTCACTTGGCTCGGTCATACTTAGCTCGCTTAAATAATTATGATTGCAAAGGTAAAAAATGATCCCACATCACATCCTTATATAGTTTTTCAAAAATTTAGTGCATTTATTACTCCTTTTCCTACAAACAATCCTCTCATTAATTGACCATTTTTAAAATTTCCATGTGGTACATCTCCATGCCCCAGCTATAACCTTCTAGCATGCCTTCCTACCTTCTAGATGAAGACTTCTCTCTTGTGTGCTTCCATGCACTGAGTACCTCACCATTGTGCCTTCCCCTAGTGTTTTCCATGGTCGTTGCTTACCTCATGTTATATCGTTCCTTCCTTTATTTCCATCTATGGTATTCTTTAGAATAAATTTCCTTTCTAACATCTCCTTTCCATACTTGAAAAACACATGTAATAGTTTGTTCTCATGTATACCTAATTATGAATAACAACCACCCACACCAATGGTATGTGTAGTCCTCTATGCATAAAAATACTTCAAAGTGTAATTAGCTTCCAGTGCGCAAATGCACTTATTACAAAAAAAACCAAACTAAATTAAAAAATCATAGTGACGAAGAAGGAAATACATTAGAGGAAAAATAGAAAGGGAAACCTATACTAAATGGCAATACTACCTAATTACAAACACTAAGAAAATGTATTTATAGTAGGGCTTCAGCCTACTCCCATTGAAGTAACCGGATAACCGTATTCCATTAATTGTTTCTAACCTGAAAGCACCTGATTCAAGTACATGAGTGATAACATACGGTCCCAACCAATGAACTTTAAGGTTTCCTAGATGATGTAGAAACTTAGAATCATAAAGAAGCACCATCTGCCCAATATCAAGATTCTTGTCCTTTATGTGCCTGCCATGCCATGCCTTCTACCTAGATTTTTCCTACTTCTGACTCCATCGTGTTATGGCATGCTTCTCATAAAATTGTGTCATCTTGTCAATTTTTTCTTCTAATGCTTGATCATTAGCTAAACCTCTAATTCACACAATACATAAAGAAGTTAAGATGAATTCCATAGGAAGAACTTCTTTTGCACCAAACACCAACTGAAAGGGTGTGGCCTTATTCAACCTTTTGTAGGTTGTTCTATATGCCCATATTACAACAAAAACTTGATCATCCCAATATTTCCTTCCAACATCACAAATTGTTTTCAAGGTCTGGCTCAATATCTTGTTGAAGACCTCAACAGTACCATTTTCCTGAGGGTGATAAGGTGGCATCTTGTGGTGTGCAACCATAAAATCATCTAATAGTATCCTGATTGTCTCATTTAAAAAGTGTGTGCCCCTATCACTTTTCAATATCAACGGGCATCCATACCTAGTAAGAACATTTTCCTATAAAACTTGGTTGTTGTAGCTGTTGTATAATCCTTTGTAGGTGCTGCTTTTTCCCATCTTGTAAGATAATCTATTAAAGTGATGATATAACATGATCCATTTGTATGCACGGCTGGAAAAATAGGACCCAAAAAATCTATATCCCATTTCTCAAACCTCTCTGCATTAGGAATAGGTCTTAAAGGCATTTCATCTCTTTGTCTAGGTATACCAAGGCACTAACAATGATCACACACCTTACAATATTCTTTATAATCTTTGTACAGGGTCTCCCACCATAATCCAGACAATATAATATTTCCCACGGTGGCATCACCTACATAATGCCCACCTGTAATACCATCATTAGTTTCTTCCATGATATTTGTGCACTCATGTTCCAGCACACACCGGTGTAATACTTCAACTCAGCCTAATTTTTGTAAGTCACCACTGATCAACATAAAGGGTGTCGCACAAAGTACAAGTTGTTTCTTCTCTAAGGATTTAATTCCTTCTGGTTTCATACCAGTGATTAAAATTACAATAATTTCCTCTAATTTTGAAGGCGCGTGATGCAACCTATACAATTGTGCATCTAGAATTATATCTTTAATTTTCTGCGCATCCTCCCTTGACTGAATTATTGATAAGTGGTCGGAGCCAGAATTACTTCTACTTGGTTTTACCACAACTGTGAAATCAAATTCTTGGAATAAGAGCACCCATCAACATATGTGCCCCTATAAAATGAGCTTGTTTACCAATTATTTTAATGCCATGTGATCAGTATAAAATACAAACAGAGTTACTAGCAAATATTGTCTGAATTTATGCAGTGTATACATCATCAACAAGGCTTCGCGCTCTGTTGTATAATGTTATTCTACAGGAGTCAAATTTATACTAGTAAAATAGATAGGATGGTCTATAGTACCTTCTCCAGGTTGAGCTAATGCCACACCAATGGCCATGCCAGAGGCGTCCACATGCATGTGAAATGGTTAGTTCCATGAAGGAAAATGCAAAATAGGCATTGTAGTAAGTCTCTCCTTTAATGCCTCAAATGCACATTTTTTTGGTTCTCCCCAATAGAACATCCCTTTTCCTTTTAGTAACTCTTCCAGGGGTGTAAAAATATTTGCATATCCTTTGATAAATTTTCTGTAATACCCTATGTGACCCAAGAATCCACGCACTTCACTCTAACTAGTAGGCTCTTCTAGGCCTATAATAACTGCAACCTTTGTTGGATCCAATAACAAACCTTCCTTGCAGATGATGTGCCCTAACAAAGTGCCAAATGGTGTATCAAACATGCACTTCTTGATGTTTAAAGAGATCATTAAATGTCTACATCTTTCAAACATTAAGCACAAGTTTTCAAAATGATCCTTAACAAGTTCATACATCATCCAATCATGAAAATAAACCTACAAGAAGTTGAGAATAAAATCCTGGAATGCTTGAAAAACTATGAGCAAAAATACAACATGCACATTTTTCAAACCAAATGGCATCGCAGTATATGAAAAAATTCCCCATTCAGTGGTGAAAGTCATTTTCTCTTGATCCCCTTGTGCAATTCTAACTTGATGATACCCAAAGAATCTATCTATAAAATAATAACTTCACACCTTGTAACACCTTCTAATATTTCCTCTCTAGAAGGTGTTAGAAAAGGATCAATCACACATACAGCATCTAATTCCCTGTAATCCACACAAATCCTGATCTAACCATCTTTCTTTATACTGATTTCCATGGGGCTAACCCACTCTGATTCTTCTAGAGGCTTGATGATGCCATATTTCAATATTTTTTCAATTTCCTCCTTAACTTTGACGTGCATGTTAGGGTTCATACTGTAAGGTCTCTTCTTGACTGGGTGCGCACCTTCCTTTAGCTTAATCTTCATCTCTCTGAATGACTCATGCATTCATTTTAATTCATTGTATCCCCTAGGAAATAAGTCCTGAAAATCACGTAGTAACTCAATTATATTTGTTACTTCAGAATTAGACCAATAATCCCAAATTATTACCTCCTTAGGCTCAACATCCATGTCAATTTTCACTTTATTGGTATTCATAGGTTCATTATAGGTGGGCGTGTTCTTATCCGCATTGTCTAACACTTTGCGTGTACCTAATGAATGATATATATCCAGATTTTATGCTTCTTCATCATCCACTATATAGACCATATTTCCTTTTTCTTTCTCATAGAAAATGCATTTAAGTAATGTGGCATCTGTCTCTTCTATTTCATCAAAATGCGCTTTTGAGTCTGCCTCTCACCAAATAACTCCTGAATGAGTTCTTTAGCCTTTACATTGTATCCCATAGTTAAATTCTTTGTAACCCTTAATGCCTCTTCCACTGGAGATTTTGTAGAGAAGTAGTAAAATGTCTAGACCATTCCTATAATCAAATCCTGTCAATTTCTAGTCTCTCTATGTAGTTCTGCATATACATACCAAGCCCATGCGCATCCCTATAAAGTGGAATAAAGTTTTTGTACCCACAGTGAGGGTGGTAAATATTCCTGACCCTCTATCTAGAGTCTCTCACATTGCTGAATGTGGTGCTAAATAGGTTAATTACCATGATATATGACAATTTGAGTAGGTGCATTTCTCCTGAGTAACTGAGTAGTTAGAGTAGTCTTGACTTCATTCCATTCTATAAGATTATCCATGTGAACTACCCATCAGCACGTTATTGTCCCGTGCAGGGTATATGCTAACATATTTATTATTTCAACTTGATTTATCCATTATTCATCCATGACATGCTGAAATACCTTAGGGTCTCCTTCTCTAGTGTACCGAGGTACATAGTTGTTACCTATCCTCCTAATACAACGATATTTGCTTCTCCACATAAATACACTTCTTACTTTGTGCCCAACCATTTCATAAGTGCCATGTGCCAGATTGTCACAAGCAATATTGGTAGTATCACTAATAGACTGTGCATCCTCCCACTAAAGGATTCCTTCCTTAGATGGCTCAAGTACCTTCAGGTCCCGAATGGCGTGCACATAAATTCTATTCAGGTCTTCCTCACTCAAAGGTTCAACATAAGGTGAATATTTCCCATATGTTAAAGGAATTATAACTCTTTCTTCCTTGTTCTAAAATATTTATATATCCCTTTTTGAACTGAAGATCAACATTATTTTCATAGCACCAAGGGCATCCAAGTAGATCTA
Source organism: Taxus chinensis (assembly GCA_019776745.2). NCBI lineage: Eukaryota > Viridiplantae > Streptophyta > Pinopsida > Cupressales > Taxaceae > Taxus > Taxus chinensis. The sequence goes on from CM034151.1 coordinate 200,055,342, forward strand.
GGAATTTTTCTACTTTTGCAAGTGCTAAAACCTCAAAATACCTAGTGAAATTGGCCCCTTGTATAGTAATATATGCATCTTTTAAAACTCCGATGGGAGTGGACTTAGTTTGATTAGCCATAAACATCACATTATAGGATGGCTGCAATAGAGGTCTCTCCGTCTGTACCCATGCATCTAAATTACGCACATTCACTTTTGTGGCTGTATCAATCAATATATTATTCAAAATCCATCCATCAACAACAATATTTAGAGTGATCTTTGTTGGTGTCCATTTTGATCCTTCATTATTTTCCCATCTTTCCCCTTTGTTCTACATGTTCAAAAAATGTTTTTCTTCAAGTTTAGTGGTCTGCAAGTTTCCCCATCCAGATTGAATGCTTTAAATGGCTCATAAACTTATTACTTTGCCCTAAATTGAAAGAAAAATATATGCAGGCTCTGTTTTATACCCTAAATTTCAAAATCCACGGGCCTATGTCATTTTTTCCTTTTTCCCAACATGTGGAGATTGAATTTGCTTTTTTTGTACTTATTTTCCCTCAAAAATCCTTTCCCATGGTCGAAAATTGCTTAAGAACACTTCCCATATGTTTTTTGACTAAAAACTCCTTTACCCACAATGAAAAAATTGAATTCGGGCATCCTTAGCAAATTATGTGTTTTTTGACGGTCATACGGGTGTCATTTGACCATCAAAATTAAGCTCAAAGGACATCTCCTACGTGGCCACCTCTGGTTGGACAAGGATCGACGGGGTTTCTTTGAAAAACTTGGCATTTTTTGGCTTTGGGAAAAAATTCAACATTACCCCCACAACTCCGTAGGAGGACACGTGTCATGTTCTTATGCCAAGGTGGGATAGAAGGCGGCCGGGGAACTTAGGCAATTTTTTGCCTTTTTGGCAAAAAAGGAGAAAAGTTGAAGAAAATCCCGTGGGTCCGCAATGGAGCAAGGGGTGGACATGTGGCGGGCATAGAAGGAAGTTCAGGCCGGCGGGGGAAAAGGGGAAATTTTTCCCTTTTGTAAAAAGACTTAGAGAAAAAAATTAAGCCATGGGTCCAAATGAAGCAGAGGAAGACACGTGGCGGGCAGAGTGGGTCAGCGGGCCGACAGAGGTAAAAGGGAATTTTCTTCCTTTTGATAAAAATACTTAGTATGGAAATTTGAAGCGTTGGCCCGCGAATGAACCACAGGGGGACACGTGTCAAGGACAAAATCAAAGGCACGAGCCCGTGGAGGAAAAGTTAAAAATTTTCCCTTGGCGAAAATGGATTAAAACATGAAATAAGCCCACAGATTTTTAGCGATAGAGAGGATGAAACGTGTCAAGGACAGAGGTAGAGGTATGGGCCCAAGGGGAAAAAAGTGAAAAATTTCCTGACTTTTGGCCGGACACTCGTGAAAAATATGTACAAGTATATGAATATGTCATATTGTTCAATGGGACTGACCAAATACACATGTGTCAACACCAAATGTCATGTTGCGGAGTGACGGATCAAAATTATTGATTTGAGAATCAAATTTTGTCACTTTAAATCTTCGAGCCCAAAAATAACTACCAATGACCAAAACTGAGTGAAAAAAGCCTCCAGGTAAGAGTTAAGGACCTGCAAATCAAAGATATGACATGTATAGAGCCTGTCAACACTAGAGTCTGGAGACTATGAGAAAACTTAATATATACTGGTACTCCTCGATGCTATCATTATTTCACATCCAGACTTTTGCAAAAGTCCTTTAGTTTGGCAGCATTTGATGAATCTTGCTACACAACAACAGCATCATTTTTCACATCCAGAAGACCTATAGTACTATGCATAATAAAGAATGATCATAAATCTAGAGCTAAACTTGTAAGTCCGTAGATATCAACATGAAATTGTCTAACATATACTCACACTATGAGGCATCCTTTTTCACATCCAAAGATTTTTGCTAAGGTCCCAAGGGCTTCCATCTGATGAATCTCCATGCTACCAGAAACTGCACCAATTTTCACATCTTAAAGACTTCTTTGACACAAGGTCCCAATGATGGCATTCCTTTACACACTGAATCATTCAATGCTGCTCAAAACTTCCTTCTATACATCAACATGAGGGGGAGATGGCCTCTTGTATTTATAGGAATTTTTGCTTGTGCTAACTTATGATCTGATTTATGAAACTAGCAATCAGCTTGCGTATCCGACGCACATCACCATTCACTGATGATTCACAATATGGAACTCTTGCCTGATTTAAAATGTAGGCTTATCTGGCTATGATAAGATAAACCTTATCATCTCACATGGGTTCACCGACCTTCGTAGAATTTTCCACAGGGTGGGTATAAAACTAATATTTACAGAACTCTATTTCCTTCCGAAGCCTTCTCGGAACAATTGAAACAGAGTCTAGGCAAAGGCCACCTTTAGAATGAGTGCAATCAATTTGTGTCATGGAGAACTTTACTTCAGTCAATTTGTTCTCATTTTTTACCACAAAATCACCAACTATTACCGCACTCTACTTTATTAGCAGCACCATACTGATGGCACCGTTATCTTCTATTGGACACCACTACTAATTATACTTAACAACATCTTATTCCTAATACATACATTAACAAAATAGAAATTACAGAGGAAAATTTTAATGTCGACATTTTCCCCCTTCCTAGCTTCTACTCCATCCTCGGAGTAGACTCTTATGGACATTCTGAAGCTGGTGCCTAGAAAATCTTTAACTTTTCATGGTTGACCCATTTCGTAATGGGAGTACCATCCAATTCCTCCAGTCGATATGTACCATTTTCATGCACAACTGCTATTTTGTAAGGCCCCATCCATTTGGGAAGAAATTTTCTCTGCCTTCTTTTTTTGTATCTGGAATCATATACTAGAACCAATTCATTCACATGAAATGGAGACCAATGGATCTTTTGATCAAAGTATTCCTTCTAATTCATTTTCTTCTTATAGCTTGTATCCTTTGTTATTCCCTCATTTCCTCTAGCAAATGAAGATTCACTAACCTTTCTTTCACTGAATCACTTTCATCCATCCTTTCATTTTTCATAACTCTCACAGTGGGAATATCAAACTCAATAGGAAGAAATGGATCAATGCCATAAGCCAACTGAAATTGGGAGTATCATGTTGTTGACTTTGATGTTGCCCTATATTCCCACAATGCTGCATGAATCCTTTTATCCCACTTATGTACCTGCAAGGCTGCATCTATTGCTAGAATTTGACACAACACAAAAAAAATTTGTTCCTCCTGTCCATTTGTGCTTGGCTTGTATGATGTTTCCTTCATGTGCTTGATAGAAAACTTATTGACTAGGGATTCTACCACCTCATTAATGAAGTGGCTTCCTTGATCTGTTATAATTTATAATGGGCAACCAAATCTGGTGACAATGCGTTCATATATGAACCTTGCCACTTCATCCATGGAAGTTATTTTCAATGGCCTAGCTTCAACCCACTTGGTTAAATAATCTGTGGCAACTACAATATACTTATTTTGGCATGGGGTAGTTGGAAATGGACCTACAATATCTATTCCCCACTTTTTAAAGGGACCAAGTAGAAGAATAGGGCATAATGGAGTTGATGAAGTCTTACGGTTACCATGTGTTTGACAAATATCACATGTCTTACAATAATTATAACAATATCTAAAAAGAATGGGCCAGTGATAACCTACATCCAATATCCTTCTTGTTTTAAGTTTTCTAGAGAAGTTTCCTCCACATGTACCATTGTGGAATTCTTCTATCAGCTCCTTCCCTTGATCACATCCTTATCTCTTGTACTATCCATCAGGTCCTATTCGAAATAATACTCCATGCAGAATAGAATATGGACGACTGGCTTGAGTAATCTTCCTCTTAATCTTTGCATTGTGTTGGTTGGATATTTTGTCAAACCAAAATATGAGGTTCAACCACAGTATATGGGATTAAATCCCTCCTCAAAGACAGGTGAGGCTACCTGTTTATTGCTAATCTAAAACACGGTAAACAATATATACAGTATTCACACTAATCTAACCATTGGGGGTTGGAATGAAATCCCGAAATCCACATTCACAGATTCAAGGGTATTTCTTTCGTAAATGAACTGGGTTAGAAACTATTACAATGAAAGAAGCACAATAGAAAGGAAATGGGAGAAACGTATTTTCTTTCGAGTAAACAAAGAGCACGAAATAATCATACGAGTTTTAGATCACAAGTATAATGTCTGAAATAATCAGAAACACTAAGATGCTATGCAAAGAATAGCTTAAGATCATGAACATAAGAACACTGTCTTAAGTAAGATATATTCCACAACACAAAGTCTGTAAAACAATATCGATTCCTATTCTTCAAAATGATTGAATGAAAACACAAAGTTTTTCTTCTTTCCAATAGCCCCTAAATATTCCAAAAAATCTCGACCCTTTGGAATGCATAAGCATCCCTTATTTATAAAAAAAGAAGTAGAGATAAAATAGGGCAGATCCTAAAAAATAGGGCAGATCCTAAAAAATAGTGCTTTAACAAGAGTTCTGTTTTGCATGATTCTCACGTAGGAGATCAAGTCAAAATATGATTCAAAAATGTGATGAAACAGAAATGAAAAAGACATGTCGATTTCAAGATTGAAATGACATGAAACGCTGGGACTTAATCTGAATCATCATCTTTTGCTCCTTCCTCTTTTTCTTCCTCCAGCTGAGACTGTTTGCTCTGAAATTCCTGGAACTTCTGAATTATGCCTTGCATCTCGTTCTCATTAGGCGCAGTGGAATGATCATTCCAAATTTCGCAGGTTTCATGAACATCGCTGGCAGTTCCGGGAAGCTTTTTCAATCCTTTGCTGAGCTTTCTTAAGGCCTCCAAAGAATTCTCAATCTTTACCAACCGATCCATCTTTTCAAGGTCAAATCCGAGCATTGATTCATGCTGAACAGACTCTTGGAATTGTTTGAAGAGATCATCTGCTGATAGTATACCTGAATTTCCTACTGACACCTTTGAACAAATCTCCAGCAACTCTCTTCCAATCACTTTTCCCATTAATCAGTTTATCCCTTGATTCTCTCAACTTAGCGCAGGCTTCGTTGAGAATCTTCACCCTGAATCTGATGGCCTTGGTCAGCTGGAAATGCTTATCCGTATGAGGGAGAATACCTTCTTCGACCAAGAGATGTGTTGGTATTTGCTTTAAACACTTGGAGAGCTTCATAAGTTAAATCAAGATGTCCAATTTCTTGAGAAATCTCTTCATCCATCTTTTCTCCATCTTTCTGAATGTCCCCCACAGATTGATGAACTTTCACAACGCCTTGTATCACTTCCTTCCCCTGTTGGAGCAACCTTTGGACCCATTCATCGACCACCCTTCCTTGTTTAGAAATATTCTCAATTATAGGTACCGATGAGAAATCGAATCCGACGGAACAGAAGAAGGTGGTATGGATTCAAGGGGTTTTGAGAATTTAAGCAAAACCCTCTGTCAACTGATCCACTTTCCTCCTTAAGCTCATCTCTGCTGTCCTTTGTTTCTTTCAACTTTTGGCACAACACGTTTATGGAATCCCGTGCATCTTTTTGCGCCCCTTCTGCTATCACTTTCCCTAGAGCCACCCTGGTTACCTGATAATCAACGGCTGTTATATCCTCTCTAGTTTTGTCAGCTGAGGGAGTGGAAATCTCTGCGAACTTATCTCCTGAAGCATCCACCAAAACCCTTGAAACTGTTTTGGGCTTATTGGCCGACTTTGCAGTAGGAGCCTTGAGTGAGCTGAAATCAAAAGCTGGTATGGGTACAATCACCTTTCTCTTCCTCAGAGTTTGCTCGAGTAGCCATTGCGGCATATCAGAGGAAGTTACACATGTTTTAGAAACTGGTATTCTACTCTCAAGAGGAGAAGATTCTACTATTGGAGGAGGAATAGTTACCAATGTGGTAGTAGATCCAATAAAAAGAGGCACAGGAGGGGGCGTGTTGATGATCACTTGGGTTCCAGAAGAGAGGGGTGAAAGCCCAGAGAAAATACTGGCCATGGTTGCAGAAGTGGATGGATAATGAGGAGGTAGGAGTGGTTGTGAGGGAGGAGGTGCAGATTCAGACTCCAAAGCCTTGGATGCAAGAGATAAGGTCTCTTCAGTTGAGCAATCAGAAAACGGTGAAGATAGAAGCTGGCTTCCTCCTTCCAAATTAATTTCTCCTATTTCTGGTGGTGTTGGTGATTCTAGCACATTCACCGTTTCTACAGGATAAATAATTGAAGAGATTTCTCTTTCTTTCCTCTTTTTGACAATCTTGACCTTTATAGGCGCCTTAGAAGACTTTCTATCCTTTCCTTTTTGGAGGGCCCCGCTCTGAAACAGCCAACTTTGAAACTTATCATCTTTAAAATTCATTCCCCAAGAGGAGAGCCATGCTTTGTGCGAGCAAGGATTAGAACCGACCTATCTGTAATAGAGGCTTTTTCACTGGCTGACCAATCAATAGGTGGGGAAAACATATTGATCCTCCTTTACTCCATCATAGGAAAGATCCAAAACACTTTCATTGTCACCTTTACCCTCTGGTAAATCAGCAAGCCTTAGTGTTTGAATCTCAGCAATAGTCAAATCTGCTATTATCCTTTCTGCGAACAACAATCTCATTACGCAGATCCACCCAAATATCCTCTATATTTGGCCTGTGCAGATGCTGGGGTTCCATATGCTCTGAGCACTCCTCGGATGTCAAAACCGTCTCGAGGCTTCATATGCTTTCTTCAATTTGTCCTGAAGTTTGTGGACAACATTTTTGGCCTTCACTACTATTGAGCAAGTGTATACTCCCAATATAAATCGGGAAGGTACAACAGCCTTATGTTTGCTTTGTTGGAATTTATGGAAATCCAACAGCTGCCCTAACCAACTCCATTAATTCAGTCTATCCCCTGGATATCGGGGCAGGCAAAAAGGATCTCCCGAGTACATGACCACCCGAATATATGTAAACTTCTTGAATTGTAAGAAGATACATCCCCATTTAGAAACTTCTGCCCAAGCCTCATCCTGAGACTCTTGGTCTTCGTCAACTCAGGGTTTATCCTGCAGATATTTTCATAGAAGAAGGCATCATTCACCCTCCTGAAATGGTCTTTGGACCCTTCTTTGTCAATTGAGGGAAAGTATTGATAAACCTGGTTCGCCGTTCTGCTTCCCCTTGGTATCCAGCCCGGGATAGTTCCTCAATCCGGCTGCTGCGTATGTGACATATGATGACATATAAAATTTCCCAGTTGACAAGACCGTTGTCATTTGGGAATCAATCTCATTGCTGATGAGAGTACCCCAGTCGATCCCCTGCTGATTCTTCTTGATGATTATATAATATGATAAATTGATAACATCCATCCTTGAATAATCCATTCGATTCGGGCAACCCAAAAACCCGACTCAGCAGGGTGATGATGTCATTGATTTCTTGGATGAAATCACTCCTGGGGATAGTCCTTGGAAATATGGACACAGCTGGTTTAGCCTTGATCAAGAACTTCTTTTTCACATGCTTAATGTAGTCCTCCTGATCGTTGTCCCAAGCTTTCTGAGCTGACTTCATGTCCAACTCTCCATACTCATCAAAATTAGGCAATTTGAGGAGATCATCAAAATAACCTCCATCTAATTTGACCACTACTTCACCTGATTGATTTCTCACAGAACGAGATGCCGAGTCATAACTGGATGCACAAGCCAAAATGAATTCTTGACACTAAGCAGACATGGGAAGACCCGCTGCGAGAGGCAAACCACTATCAGCTATAGCTTTCATCCATGGGTTTTGAGAGGAACTCATAAACCTACTCCAGAAATCTTCCATGTCTATATTTCCAAGTTCGGTGTCTCTGATATCATATTTGCAATCAATGTACGATGGAGATTCTGGCTTCTTGAACTTGTATTTCATTCTGCCAGACTTCTCGGCCTTTTCCTGAGATGGACCAGGATCCGACATGAAGAACGTTGAAGGGAGAAAGGTTCGAAGCTTAGGAGATGTTGTCCACCGTCATAATTCTGACCTGCTGGATATGCCGGAAGAACAGAAGAGTCTGACACTGGAAGCAGAAGATGTCGGAAAATCCTGAAAGTCCGATGTGTTGAAAATGTCAGAACTTTGGGAAAGCCCGACACTTTGGACAATGTCAGGACTTTGAGGAACCCCGGAACTTTGGATAATGTCGGGACTTTGAGGAACCCTTACACGTCAAACCTTCAATACACTTCGGCTCTTCGACTCCGCGCAACAGGCTTAAAAACTTGAAAAGAAAAGCAGGGTTTTTCATCGAATTTCAAAACATGTAATCTCTTTTTTTTTTTTTTTTGTTCCATGCATATAATAAAACTTCAAGGAAATAGCATTAAGTGGTAGTCTCAGAAGAGATGAACCCTAAAACCTAAAACCCCTTTCAAAATAATTCCAAAGAGAACAAGAAAGGAAAACCCTCAACACCCGGCGAGAAATTGAGAAGAAACCGCGCGCAATCGATCCGTAAAAACTAAGAATAAAGAAGGGAGAGAAAAATACCTTCAATCAGAGAAAGAAAAGATCAACAACAGGCGATTCAATCGAGCAAGGCGAGCTTTCGGGTTTCGAAATCAGAAGAGCATGCACGAAAAATCCACGAATTAAAAATATGTCTGGTAAGAATGACGTGGAAATCCGCGTATTTATAAGAAAATTGGTAATTAATACACTTGGCGCGGCACGTGCCAACTCACCGACAACTCGGCATGAATGCCATGTCAGCATGTTTGAGAGGTCTGAAAACCCGACACGAGGGGGCTTAGTGCAATTCGGCTTTCAGGTTTCGGAAAACATGAGGCATAAAGCATGAGGTGCTTAGATGTTACATAGCCTCGAAAAACCCGATACAAAGGACTAAGCGGACTTCGGGTATCGGAAGCATGAGGCATAAAACATGTTTTGGATTAGGCATGTTCCAATGCGCCGGGAGTTCCGAAACCTGATTTTCTCAATACGAAGCGGATTTCGGGGTTTCGGGAAGACAGACGACATAAATCATGTTAAAACTCATGTCGACTGCTCATAAAACCTGAAACCTGATTTTCTCAATATGAGGTCAAATTGCAAAAGAAACTTCAAAAATTTTGTAGGGGTTTATCTAATCGTTTTATCGTGACTCAAAACGGAGATAACGCTGGCTCAGCTGGGGACTTTTCTTTATAAAACCAAGGGAAGAGAAACTCAGAATCTCTGGTCCTCCGCAGACCCAAGGCGAGCCTTATCCTTGGGGCTACTGGAGAAAAGACAGAAAACCAAAACAAAACAAAACGGAGAAAGAAAGAAACAAAAAAGGAAAAAAAAAAAAAAACA
>CM034151.1:200075714-200144732 GCA_019776745.2 Taxus chinensis
CAAGTGGCCATCCTCGCTTTGGGTCAGAAGAGAGATCCCTCCCTTCTAGTCTGATGACCCTGATCCTACTATTTTCATCTCCATCTTTATCAATAATATATGCATACGACACATTATGATCGATGGTGGTGATAGCATTAACATCATCTCCTCCCATACGTATGACCAAATGTAAATACCTGCCCATTGCATGCATGGTAACCCCATTATGTTGCATTCCTTCATTGATGCCATGACCTCTACACTAGGTACCATTGTTCTCCATGTCTGTGTAGGCCCCACACCATCCCAAAAAAAATTCATGTCTTAGAAGGGGAGTTCCAGTATAACTTGCTACTTGGTCGACCTTGGATCTGTGTTATGTGTTGTGTCCCTTCGACGTTACATCGATGCCTCAAATTTGAAAATGAGGGACATAATTACACCATCCCTGCCAATCCCTCACCTTTCAAGACCTGTAACATGCTCTATCGACCCAATGATGTGCTTATATTGGTCAAGGCATCCACCACCAAAACCACTTCACCTCCACCCACAATCCCATCCAACCAAATTTCCACTACTTCTGTTGCATCTAATCTCGCTATCCCTACTGCTGCTATATCCTCTACTATTAGCTCCCTTGTCTTCCCTTCATCTAGCAAGAAATCTATACCTGCTACCCATATACCAACTACTGATCCCTTAGAAGGTGTTTTTTAATGCCTCACTCTAGGGGAATACCGCCTATACAATATTGATACCTTCCTCACCCCATAAGAGTACGGGAATTTACATCAACACCCCAATTATAACATTCACATTGGTGAATTTTTCCCTTATGGCCTTCCCCACCTTCGGACCAATCTAACGTATGGGGGACTTGATATGGAGACCTATAAACCCGAACCTCCATCCCAAACCCAGCCATTTACATCTGGCCTACACTCACTCACTAACCTCTATTTCACTCACACTTTCCTCCATTGGTGTGCATGGAAAGGATTTGGCTTTATTTTTTATGAGCAAAGCTACCACACTATCATCTCTTGTACCTCTCATAAACACAATGACTGTAGTGGCATTGGTTTTTGACACTCCATCCTCTAGAAGTGTTCGCATCGACCTTATCTAGGATGATAAATCTTACCCCTATCATTCACCCACATTACCATCCTCACCCACAGAGTCCATTAGATCCTGAATCTATACCTCCTAACTTTTTTTCCGGTAAACACCATTTCCCTGGGACCGCTGACCTATCAACGCTGATGGCGAGGCTCCTCTTCTCTCCCATTCTTGTATCTTGACATGATTAATGACGATATTCCTTCAATTAACATCATTCAATGTCAGGACTATGAGTCCATCCTCGCCTACCTTGGTGCAAAAGACTCTTATATTCACCAGTTATACCCTCTGAGCACACAAACATGTTGAATGAATCAACCATCAAAATCAACGTTAATACTTAGGATGCCCGGCACATTTAAAGTTCTTGGCCATCCTTATAATCTATTGAATAGGAAGCCTTCACCTCTTTCCTTTGGGAGCATAGCAATGCATTTTTCTTGGTCCTATATCGATATTCCTGGTATCGACCCCAAAATCATGGTTCACAATATCGTAAACAATTCTGATGCCAAACATATCAAAAAAAAATCTGTGGAACATTCATTCTCACATTGCTCTTCTAGTCAAAGAAGAGCTTCAACACCTTCTCTCGTTTTCCTTCATTCTACCCATTAATTATCCCCAATGGATTTCTAATATCATTCCTGTCAAAAAATTTATAGGGGGAATCTGCATTTGCATAGATTTTTGTGACATCAACCTCTACGTGTCCCAAAGATGATTTCCCAATACCAAGCATTAACCAACTAGTTAATCTCACTACTGGCCATGAAATCTACTCACTCATCGGCGGGTTTCTCAAGCTACATCAAATATTAATATCTCCTAAGGATCAACACAAAGACTGCCTTCATCACCCCTTAGGGGAATTTTTGCTTATCGAGTCATGCCCTTTGGTCTTTAAAAATGCTAGTGCTACATATCAGTGGGCCATGACATACATCTTCCATGACATCATGCATCGCATATTGGAAGATTACATAGATGATCTGTTTACCAAATCCAAACATCTAACTAAACACCTACCAGTTCTTAAATTCATCTTTGACTGCCTCATCAAATATTGTGTTCATTTTCAACCAAAAAAGTGCATCTTTGCAGTACTTTCCAGGAAACTCCTAGGTTTCATCATTTCTTTACATGGCATAGAATTCGATCCTGCTAAAGTCAAGGCTATCGTTGAAATTCTGCCACCCACTAATCTCCATCAACTTCGCAGCTTATAAGGAAAATTGCAATCAATTCATCATTTTATCTCCCATCTTTTTGACCGATGTCAACCATTCCACCATCTTCTCAAGAAAGAAATTTCATTCAAATGGGATGATGAATTCCATAAAGCCTTCAAAGCCTTGAAACAATACCTACTTCAACCACTAGTGCTCATTCCTCCTAAGGATGACCAACCCTTCTACCTATATATTTTTGCCATTGACCATTCTCTAGGTTCCATGCTCGCTCATCACGATGACCAATACCGAGAACAAGAATTTTATTACATAAGCCATACCCTTCTTGAATACGAAAGTAGATATACCCACACCAAAAAACTTTTCCTAGCCTTAGTTTTCATTGCCACCAAACTCTTCCATTACCTAATCAACCACAAAACCTTTTTCATTACTAATATTGACCCATTATACTACATGTATGCCAAATCTTATCAAAATCAGTGTGCCGCACGCTGGCTTATGCTTCTAGCTAACCTCGACCTCGAATTTATCCATAAAAAGTCCATCAAGGGCCAAAATATCATCAAACAATTGGCCGATGCACCCATTTCCGGGGATCAACTCTCTAACTTTGACATTCCTGACGAGTCTATTGCTACCCTTTCCTTGGACAAACCCACTTATCAAATGACACTCTTCTTCGATGGCTCTAAGTGTCAGCATGGGGGTAGGACTACTGTTACCCTCATTTTTCTTGATGGTGAACCTATGTCTTTGTCTTTTAAACTCGATTTTGATTGTATAAACAATATTGCTAAATATGAAGCACTCATATTGGGTCTCCAGGTTGCTTATGCCTTAGATGTTAAGTCAATCAACATCTTTGGTGAATCTCAGTTAGTCATAAACCAAGTCAATGGTATATACCAGTGTCATAATGAGATAATTCAAAATTATAAGCATCATGTGGACATACCTTTGACCACCTTCAACCATTAGACACTTCAAACCACCCCAGATTCTACCAATAAATTTGTAGATACCATGGCCTGTTTGGCTTCTCATATACATGCTTCACCCGCTGACTCTAAAATATTTTTCACCATACAAAGACTATAATCACCCTCTTATTTACCTCATGAAGTCTACTCTATCAGAGTTGTTACTCCTAACCCAAGTGACCTTTGGTAGAAGAAATATACAAACTATCTTTCCCTTTCCATTTTACCCACCGATCTCACTCATAATGGACAATGTGTCTTTCTTAAAAGTGTCTCCCATTAGATCATCATGGGTGGTCTTCTATACAAACATGGTTTCAACAACATTATCTTGTGATGCCTTACCAGTTCTGAAATTCCTTACACAATTAAGGAAGTCCACGATGGAATTTGTGGAGGCCACTTTAGTGGTCTCACTATCGCAAAATGCATTCTTCGCCTAGGCTATTACTGGCCAACCCTGAACCACGACTATTGCGATTATGTCAAACACTACATAAAATGCTAGCAACATGCTAATATCCATTACACCCATAGTCGAGCCTTACAGGTCACATGAGACTTTTGGCCTTTCTCTCAATGGGATTTGGATCTTGTCAGTGAGATCAACCCCCATTCTTCACAATGCCACCAATGGATCATAACTGCTACTTAATATTACACTAAATGGGTAGAATTCATTCTCCACATTTCCACCAAAGTAGAGAAAATATGTGAATTCATCAACCATCACATAATCTGTTGATTTAGTGTCCCTCATCGTATTGTCATGGATAACAGAAAAAAATTCAAAAACAAAACCTTATGCAAACTATGCGATGTTGTTGGCATCCAACTTAGTTTCTCATCACCTTATTACCCACAAACCAATGGTCAATTTGAATCAACCAATAAAACTTTGAAAAAAATCCTTATGAGGGTGGTAAATGATATTAGGTAGGATTGGCATACGCATATTCCTTTCGCTTTGTGGGCTTATCACACTAGTATTCACACTTCGACTGCTGCCACCCCCTTTTCTCTACTCTACGATACTGAGGCTTTCTTACCTCTTGAAGTATAGATTCCATCCCTCTGCATCTCACTACAAGACATGCTCAATGACGATGAATTTCTCCAAGATCATTTGGCGTAACTTGAATTATTATATGAATCTCATATCAATGCTCTTGACCATCTCCAAATCTACCAAAAATGTATCAAATGTGCCTAATACAAACATGTTCACGAACGAACCTTTCAATTCGGTGACCTTGTCCTGAAGGAAAATAAACAGGTAACCAAATAGGAGAAAAGTAAACGGGGAAAATTTTCTCTTAATTGGTTTGGACCCTATATCATCACCCATGCCTATGGATCAGGTTCTTATCATTTGTCTTCACTTGATGTTAAACCTGAACCTGAGCCCCTTAATGCCTTGCATCTTTAACCATTTTATTGTTGATATCAAGTCCTATATCACTTTTTGTCAATTGATCACTCATCCCTATAGCATTGTTAAACTTCCATAATTACCCTTTTTGAGGATCCACGACTAAACAAGAATCATGTGATTACCCCTCACATTTTAGCCTTGTCTTCAATATGAGTACCATGGCTTTTCTCATAGCATGATTCTCATGGATACTTTTTCGTCTTCTTCAAGATGGAATCCCATGGTCGTTCATCACTCAAAACCACCTCTTTCATAGTTAATCTTTGTGTACTATGATCTTGTGTTCTAAAATAGGAACGTGATCATCCTCTATAATCTTGTCCATGAATTAAACATCTAAAAAAAAGGAATACAACTCCTTGAGTCAAACTTCTAACAAAATATGACTCCCTCGTAAGGGACATCTCTTTTTTATATTCTACAACTATCAATAGACTAATCCCTTGAAGGACAGCTATATACGGTCATTACAAAAATATAATAAATATTCAGAAGCTTCCCTCATCGATTAGCTTCACGAAGACCTCAAGGAGATAATATATGCATCCCATATAGACTTCCCACATCAACCAACCTATTAAAAACAAACAAATCAATAAAAAGATGAAATTTTTGTCATGGACTTGCCTATTTTAGACTCTGGGTTTCTTGTTCTGAAATACACATCGTCATACACTAAGTTACGGTAAACCTCTCATTCTCACCTCGTCTTTTTCACCTAAATTCCTCGTTACTCAAGGGAATTTCTGAAATTTCATGATCATGTGATTTTTATTCACCCTTAAAATAGTCCATTATGCAAGGCTTATAGGGTCTTATGTTCATAAGCCCATCTAGGGTATGGTAGACTCATTAGGGTTCTTATCAATTAAGCAACTCTTTTACCACCTCTTATCATTCACCTTCCTCATTACCTATTGATTATCCTATACAGGACCATATCCTCGGCACATGTATTTAAAAATCAATCAACCATACCTACAACCTAAAATCAATCATGCCTATGACCTACATCACCCATGCCTAGCACCTATCAAACCATTCTGCTATCTCACCTTAAACTTCCGTAGCTTATGGGAGAACTACATTGGCCTAAGGTCTCTTTTCACCGAGACTATGTAGGCAGCACTCCAAGGGCATGGGGCCCTTGGAGGATAGCTCAGAAACTATCTCCCCTAACCAATTCCCTCTACCCCTTTCCTAGTAGCATTCTACCCTAGTTAGTTTCATTTTTATATCAATAATTGGAAATTAAACTAAACAAACAACAATTGCTACACATATTTACCATCATCACTCATACATTCATTTCATCTTGTCTACCATTTCTTTATCATTATCATACATTTTCCTACAAAACATCTTAATATGATCCACATCATCATTAATTACACAAATTATTGAATTGAAAACTCAACCATGCCTAAACCAACCTAAACTTAATCATGCCTAAGTTAACCTGACTCCATCCATGCCTATGACCTAACTCAACCATGCCTAAATCAAACTAAACTCAATGATGCCTAAGTCAACCTGACTCCATCCATGCCTATGACCTGACTCAACCATGCCTAAACCAACCTAAACTCCACCATGCCTACATGACCTTGACTTTAACATGCCTAATCCACCTAATTTCCACCTATATATATATATATATATATATATATATAAAACAATGAAACTTAAAAACATGCACACCATTCATACTATAAACACCATCATCTATAAATCAGAAAGTCTGTATAAAAATACATGTGAACACATATCCCAATAATAATCATCAAAATCTCAAATCACTCATGTACACCCTCACCATCTTCGGCACGTAGGCTGGTATTTCATCAAAATATACAAAAATCTCATATACAGCCTCACCATCTTAGACATGTAGGCTGGTATATGATCAAAATCAATAAACTCTCATATACGTCCTCACTCTCTTCGGTACGCAAGCCAGTGTATATCAAAAATAAAACAAATACATCAAAATGGAGGTCCACATGGCTATCAGGAATTATCCTGCTAGATATCCCCATCTCTGTCTCCCCTGTCTCCTCCTCCTTGGCTCTTATACAATGGCTTACTAACATCTCACCACCCATCATGGGTCGTAGCTGGATCCTAGCTAGTACATCACCTGGGACTGGCCTCCATGAATTGGTGGCCTCGCCCCGACCCTGTCTCGGGGCTTGTTGGCCCCCTATGCTCTCCAAACTATGGGTGTGCAACCTGGTCCTCTCACTTAAGGCCTGTTATGCCCTATAGTCTTCATAGGATAGGAAATCTATCCCTTCCGCCATCAACTGGTCCTGATAATACCTAGCCTCACCTAGGGCATCCCATAATTTTGCTATGGGTAATTTCTGTGGTGCCCCCATTGGTCTCTAACCCTGTACATGTCCTGTGGGACCCTGTCACATCCCTACCTGTAAACTAGGACCCTGTCTCGGTGCCTGTGGTGGTGTCACTAGCCTCGCACCCTGTACATGTAGGGCCACAATCTATGCCTACACAGTGGCCAACTGGCCCTAAAAACCTGTAACATATACCTGTAGGGAAGCCACATATATCCCATCACCATCACCACCCTGTGCAGGTGCCTATCCGTGTGGTATCTCGGTCGGCCTGTAAACTAACCACCTTTGCCTATAAAGTGGCCACCTGTGCCTCTGCACCTGTCAACTACCCCTACACCATCCCCAGCTGTGTAATCAAGGTAACCACCTGCCCCTGTAGGGAATACCTCTTAACAATGATGGTGGCTAAATCTGGCTACCCCTGCCTCGGCGGTACTACTCATAAGTGTGTAGCCCACCATTGTCTATATCTGTTAATCACCTTAGCATCATCAATCCACCGGTCTCTCACCTGTGCCTCCTGCCTTATAGGAACTTTTGGCTGGGGCAGAGGCAGTGGCCTCTCCACATCATCCCTTATGTACTGTGGGAAGGGTGGAGGTATATCTTGTGGCATCCCAAAATTTCATCTAACCCTGTCTATGGGTATCATCTCATGCTCTCTGACATGTCACCCCTCTATCCATCTAAGTAGCTGGAATCCATCTAGCTCCTTGACCATCTTCCTGTATGATGGAAAACCCACATATGGTGTTCAAATGATGTCTATGCCAGACAACCCCTCCAGTAAACACTTGTATTAGGAGACATCATGCATTTCCCTGCCCACTTGATGCTCTCCCATAGCAGGAACCCATCGCATATAACCCACCCAAACCAAACCTGGATCAAATTCATCAACTCGGGTGATCCATAGGGATCTGAAATAACTCTACTTCATCAGAAACAGTCAGCACAAAGAAGGAAAAAAATAGAAATGGAGGTTCTTTCTTTTAAGTAATAGCATCGCCACCATGCGCAGGGTAGCAGTTACAGAACCACCGCCTAGCTAGGGCGGTGGTCCTAGGACCCCCGATCTGCATAGGGTGGTTGTCCTGGCCATTACAGATAGAAAAGTAAATTTGAAATGAACAACCTCTGAATTTGAAAGGATTTTCATTTCTCTTCTCCTTCATGACCTTTCCCATTCTCCAGTGCATGTGAGGACATGAGAAATGCTATAAATACATGATTGTAGAAGTGTAGAATATCATCGAAGTATGGGAGCAAGTGTGCAAGAAGTCTTGGTGCTGGAAATTGTATTTTTGTAGAAGAAAGGAGTGTTGAGACAAAGAAAAAAAGTAACTAAAAGGAAGTGTTGAGATATTATCTACTTCTATTTCTTACTTATTGTAAATTATGTACCTGTTGATTTGAATTGGCCAATAGAAGTGGGAAGAAAGACCAATTTCCCTTCCCGACTGGTTTTTCCTCCATTGGAGGTTTTCCAGGATAAAATTGTTGGTGTTATGAGCTTATATTCTATCCTTTTACTACAATTTTTGATTCCAAGCACAATAGTAATTCATTCACTAGCTATCTCTGTTATTTTCTAATAGAAAGCAAACAACAATGATTAATTTGTGATTCTGTGAATAATTCCAAAGTTGAAGAGTTTATATATCATTTTGGTATTAGAGCTAATAAGTATCCAGGACTGTGGTATTTCATTCTTGAATTTGTATTATAGTAACAAGATCTAAAGGTGAAGAAGCTTTACCTTACAATCCAGAGATTTTTTCAAAGAGATGGAAAAAAAGAATTCAGGGAGAAATGGAGGAAGTGAACTTGGTCCATAGAATCAAGATGTTGGAGACCATGATGGATAGGATGTTTAGAAGGCAAGAGGAACTTTAAGATTTGTAGAAGACAACTTCCATCAAGCAAGACTACATGGACTAGCATGAGGAAGATTATGGGGAAGAGCATGAAGAAGAGACTTCTAACATAAGAGAAAAGGTAAAATCTGAACATACTCCTTTTAAAGTTGAGACTAAAGTCGAAATCAAAAGCTTTGAAGGACAAGTAGATGTAGAATTATTGGATAAATGGTTGAAATAGTTAGAAGTCTATTTTAGCATCCATAATGTCACTGAGGCACAAAGGATCACTTTTTTACATCTCAAAATGGAGGGACATGCTCTAGTTTGGTGGGAAACTCATATAACTACTTGTGAAAAGAATAAACATCCTATTGTGAAATCTTGGCAAGAATTTAAGGAATTAATTATAGCTAACTTATATCCTATTGGCCATAAAACTGACCAAATGATTAAATGGTAGTATTTTAGACAAGTCAGTGGTCAAAGTGTGCAGGACTATACTACGAAGTTTCAGAGGTAATCCATGTTGCTCAACATGGATTTGGAGGATGAGGATATTCTGACCAAATACTTGGGAGGACTTCACACTCACCTTTGAAGATAATTCATCTCCACAAAGCCCAAGGATCTCAATGAAGCATGTGTATAGGAATACTACATAGATGATGATAAAAAACAAGGAGAAGTAGAGATGAGGGTAAAGCAGTCAACAAATTAGCAGAAAAATGATTATGGGAAAACAAGTAACAAGAGTAAGTGGAGAGGGAAAGGTAAACAAGATGCAACTATTTTAAATACTTGTAAAGATCCCAAGAAGTTTTGCAAGAATTGTGATATCAATGGTCATATTGACGCTACATGTTAGAAGTTACATCCAGAGCTACATCCAAAGAACTGAACCAAGGAATCCAAGAATTCCATGATAGTTGTAAAGATAGAAGGGGAGGTGGAAATCGAAGATGACTCTAATGTAGATGAAAGGCTTAGATGCACGGCCACCAACATGGACAACAAAGAGGAGATGAGTAGACTATTTTAGATCAAAATCCAGATCAAGAGGACTAAGGTAAATGCTTTGGTTGATATCAGTTCTCAATCTAACTTGATTTCTGAGGCAGTTGTAAAGAAGCTTAGTCTTGAGACTTATGAGCATCCACACCCATATCCTTTGGGTTGGGTGAAGAAGGGTGTTGAAATTCAGGTAACAAGAAGATGTAAGGTTAAGTTTGGGATAAATTCCCAATATATAGATGTTTTTCAAAATGACGTTATTCCACTTGATGCTTTTGATGTGGTATTCGGGAGTCCTTACTTGTATGTTATGGATGTTATCTTTATGAGAAGGGAAAACTAGTATAGATGGATCAAGGATTGGATCAACTACAATATATGGGCACACCAGCGTAAGACATGGGTTACTATGGTAAGTGCTAACCAAGCAAAATGGATTATTCAGTCAAATCATAATCAGTTTTGTTTACTTTTGTTAAAGGATAAGCAAGATGGGGTATAAGTTTCAGAGATTTCTAACCAAGGAAAAAAAGATTTGGATAGTATTATTCAGTCTTTTCAGGAATTATTTCAAGATCCTAGTGGATTACCACCAAAATGGGAAGTAGAGCATGAGATTCAGCTATTGCCAGATTCACCTCTACTGAACATCGGGTTGTATAGGAAATCCTTGCTAGAGAGCACTGAGGTAAAGCAACTCCAAGAACTAATAGACCAAGGGGTGATACGTCCTATCACCTCACCATGTGGTTTACCTATTGTGATGGTGTCAAAGAAGGATGGTTCTTGGAGAATGTGCATTGAATAATGTGCTTTGAACAAGATCACCATAAAGAACTGATATACACTTCACCGTATAGATGATCTCTTAGACCAGCTTCAACATGCTAAATTTTTCACGAAGTTGGATCTCAAGTCAGGTTATCACCAAGTCAGAATGAAGGAGGAGGATATATGGAAGACTGCATTCAAAACAAAATAGGATTTGTATGAATGCTTAGTACTTCCTTTTGGATTATGTAATGTACCCGCTACATTTATGATATTGATGATTGATGTATTGCGGGATTTCATAGATTCATGTGTCATTATATACCTAAATGATATCTTGATTTTTTGTGCCACATGGGAAGAACATCTAACGCATTTGTAGCAAGTCATGCAAGTTCTTAGGGAGAAACAACTGCTTTGTAATATGAAGAAATGTGAATTTACCAAACAGTCACTTGTCTATCTTGGGAATGTGGTTGGAGGATGAGAGCTACGAGTGGATCCAAATAAGGTGGAAGCCATCACAGATTGGTCAACACCAATAGGAGCCATAGAGACTAGAAGATTTATGGGAGCATTACAGTACATGCGGAAATTCATTCTGGGTTTCTTAGTAATTCAACTCTACACACAATGGCCATAAAGAGTAAGGGTTTTAACTAGGGTAAGTAACAGGATAAATCCTTTGAGTTATTGAAATACAAGATTAGTCATGCTCTAGTACTTGCTCTTCCTAGTTTGCAACAACCTTTTGAAGTAGAGACAGATGCCAGTGATTATGCTATGGGCATAGTGTTTCTTCAAGGAGGTAAACCCGTATGTTATCATTATGAAACCTTCACTTCATCAGTTAAAGGATATTCAGTATATGATAAAGAAATGTATACACTAGTTCAAGCAATTAAAAAATGGAAACATTATTTGTTGGGTAAAGAAACTATTGTGCACATTGACCACAAACCTCTCTAGTATTTGCAAGCACATTCTAAATTGCAGCAGGTGAGGCACTACAAATGGATGGGGTTTCTTCAGGAGTTCCATATAGTGATCAAATACAAGAAAGGTAGTACAAATTTTGTGGAATACATGTTGTCTAGGCCACCCACACAGAAAAAGTTATCCTCTTTGGTCACTATCTCTCAGATCGAGCCCTTCACAAAGGAAGCTTACGGAGAAGCATATGCTCAAGACAAAGAATTTGGGGTAACATTTCAGAAGTTGTAGTCTCAAGGGGCTGAAAAGATGGGGATTAAAGACTGTTATCTCAAGGATGGGTTGCTCTACCGATGGGGGAAACTTTGTGTTCCTAAAGAAGAAAGACTTATATTAATGAAGGAAGCACATACCTCGAAAGTAACGGGACATTTCGGTGTTGGTAAGACCCTAGCCCACTTACAAAGGTATTTCTATTGGCCCAACATGCAAGAAGAAGTATCAAAATTTATTCGTGGATGTAAACTATGTTGTACTAGTAAGCCTAAAACTAGGAAGGAAGGTTTGTATATGCCTTTACCAGTCCCTGCTCGTATGTGGGAGGAAATTTCTATGGAATTTGTAGGAGGATTACCTATGTCTAAACATGGCCATGACTATCTCTATGTTGTTGTGGATAGATTCAGTAAAATGTGTATTCTTATGGCATGTAGAAAGATAGTAAAAACACATGAGGCAGCAGATATTTTCTTTGCTAATGTATGGGTGCATTTTGGTTTGCCAAAGTCTATTGTCTTTGATAGGGATTCCAAGTTCTTGGGGAAGTTTTGGAATACTTTTTGGGACAAGATGGATACCAGGTTACAGAGGATCACAACTTTCCATCCATAGACAGATGGACAAACAGAGGTGGTAAATAAGACTTTGGAAAAATTGATCAGAGGGTATAACAGTAAGTACCCAAGGACTTAGGATGAATTCTTAGCCTACATTTAGCATTCCTATAACTGGGCAGTACACACATCCACTATGAAATCACCATTTGAAGCATGCTTGGGATATCTACCTATAAATCTGCTGGACATAGTAGTTGGACAGCAGGGTAAGGAGGATACATGAGACACAGAGGTGACTAGAGCCAACAAGTTCATTGAGAGGATCCATAAAATCCATCTCAAGGTCAAAGAACAACTAGAAAAATCTCAAGCAAAGTACAAAGTTAGGCATGATCAACATAGGAGGGAACACAAGCTTCATGTTGGAGACAAATTTTGGCTTTACTTGAGCAAGGAGAGACTACAAGGTCAAACATGGAAGCTCAAGCCACTATGATATGGAACCTTCACCATATTGGAGCAGGTTGGAGAAAATGCTTTTCGACTTGACTTTCCATCATTCATGAGGATGTACTCTATAGTAAACTATGAGAACTTACACCTATATGAGCCATCCACGCTGGATGAAGATGAAGAACTATAGTTTCTACCTTCCATTTAGGATTGCATCTTGGACTCACGAGGTGAATTGGAGGAGGATGTAGTGCTACAACAGAAAGTTAAAGAGATTAGAAGAGGTCCCCAGGAGTCTTGGCAGATTGGACTGAAAGGAAAGACACCAAGGTAGGCCCAGTAATACTCGAAGGAGAAAGCGAGGGAGTTTTTCCCTCATATACTCCCCGACTAATCTTTTTTGGGAAAAAAATCCTCCTAAGAAGGGGAGGTGTGATCCATAGGGATTCGAAATAACTCTACTTCATCAAAAATAGTCAGCACAAAGAAGGAAAACAATGAAACAAAGGTTCCATATTTTAAGTAACAAGACCACCACCCTTCATAGGGAAATGGTTACGAAACTGTCACCTAGCCAGGGCGGTAGTCCCAGGACCACCGGTTTGCATAGGGTGGCAGTCCTAGCTGTTATCCAAAATTCACCCCTCAAGGTAATTTTGATAACATGCATTAAATTCTCAAGTCCCAAGCAATTATATTGATTCAAGGAAAAAATCCTGTTTCTGGGGTCCCCTCGGGTTCTTTCTAACTCTTCTGTCCAAGAGGAAAACCCAAAAAATTTTAAAGATGTGAAAAAATTGCAAAAAACAAGTTCGGGCCAGGAAAAATCATGAAAAATGGCTAAGTCCTAGTCCTCGCAACAGTCGAGACAGTTGGGACAAAAGGGCGCGAACTGGCCGAAAGGCCGCCAGGCGGTCCGCGCAGCATTTGGGACATTTGGGACAAAAGGACGTGCGGGACGTGGAAATCCGAACTGGCCGAAAAATTGAAAAAATTGACTAACTGCCGAAATAGTCTGGGACGCGCGGGACAAAAGTACGCGAGCCGGCCGAATCGGCCGAAATGAGTCAAGGTAGCCCAGAACAGTTGGGCCGAAGGTACGCGAAGTACGTGAACCGGCCAGATCGGCCGAAATGAGAACTTTCAGTCAGGGACGCGCGGGACAAAAGTACGCGAACAGGTCGAACCGGGCGAATCGGGAAAATTTGTCCCGAATGGTCCAAAAGCAAATGGGACATCTGGGCCGCGAGTACGTGAATCGGCCGGTTCGGCCGAAATGGGAAATTTCAGCACTATGCCAAATGGGACAAAGGGACGCGAGGGACGCGAAAAGCCAAAGCGGCCGAAGGCAGAGAAGAAAAGTCAATGTTTGACCTGAGAAACTTCAAACGGCCATAACTTTTGACTCCGAGCTCCGATTTTCACAAAATTGGACTTTCTGGAATGAGCACGACGTCCTCTACGCCACAAAAACTGGATTTCTTATTTTTAATGAGGGTAGATATATTTAAATAAAAGAAACATATTCGGCTCCAGTCAGTCAATGCTCATTCCCGTCAAATGACAGAAAACGCCTGCCAGACCCAAAATAGCTGCCCACACTCAGAAGGCCATAACTTTTGTATTTCTCAACGAAATCGCACAAAATTGGTACCGTTGGAATCGTGGTTCCGATCCCAATGCACAAAAATCAAGAAATTCCAGATTTGATAAGAAATTGATTTATATTTTTAAGAAAACGTGGCCGGGTTCAGAACAGTGTTTTATTTGGTAGCTGGGAGTGCAATTAAGAGGCATGGTCATCATTCTTTCTCTGCTGCAGCACATGGGACAGTATAGGGAGAATTTTTCAAGTAATGTATAACTATTTCACTCAATTTAATGCCTCTTACAGGTGGTTGAAGGACAGATTTCGGGATTTCCATTTTTCCCTTCTCTTTTCCTTCTCTTTTTTCTATAAATTGGGGTGTTGGGCTCATTGTAAAGCAGAGAGTTTTTGGGTAACAAAGCTCTGTCAAAATTTCTTTGTGAAGACAGTGTGTTGCAGGCCCTTGTAGTGGACTCCTTGCATGGTGATCTAGGCCCTTATCTTGTAATGGATTGAACTGTGCATATCATGAAGCAATAAAATACCAGTTTGTGGATATATCTTCCCTTGCTGTGTTTCCTTGCATTCTTCTTGCCCCTTTAATCTTTCTACAAGTATATTGTGTCTATTTATTATGTTCTTGCAGGGATTCATTAACATTGTGTATGCTTGGAATATTATTGTGAATGCATTTTGCTAGATTATGGTGAACTGTCATCAACTCTTCTAGTGTGCGCTTTGCCTCTTTATTTCACACATTTGGAGATTAGTCTCACACCCTCCTTTTCTGGTGTATCACCGATTTAGTGTAGGCTTTCATTTTATGCATTCTCTCTCCCTGGTCCCTTGGAAATTTAGATTAGAACAGTTAGCCTCCCTGCATTAGAGTAGATTGTGGCAGGTAATTTAGGAGCAAGAACCAGCTTTCTCTGGAGGTCTATCTCAAGTAGCAAGTCCCACAACTTGGAGATAGTACCCATGTTATCCAATCACACCACGAGTTCAATTATATCTCTGGGGGTGTTGTGATTCGGTGATAACACTAAGCCATTATGGATAGAAAACTAAATTCATAATGAATAGCCTCTAAATTTGAAAGGATGTTCGTTTCTTTTCTCCTTCATGACCTTTCCCATTCTCTAGTACATAAGAGGACATGAAAAAGGCTATAAATACATGCTTTTAGAAGTGTAAAATATCATCAAAGCATGGGAGCAAGTGAGCAAGAAGTATTGGTGCTAGAAATTGTGTTTTTGTAGAAGAAAGGAGTGTTGAGATAGAGCAAGCAAGTAACTGAAAGGAAGTGTTGAGATATTATCTACTTCTCTTTCTTACTTATTATAAATTCTATACCTGTTGATTTAAATTGACCAATAGAAGTGGGAAGAAAGACCAATTGCCCTTCCTGACTAGTTTTTCCTCCATTGGAGGTTTTCCAAGATAAATTTGTTGGTGTTATGAGCTTATATTCTTTCCTTTTACTACAATTTTTGATTCTAAGAAAAATAGTAATTCATTCACTAGTTATCTCTGTTATTTTCTAATAGAAAGTAAACATCAATGATTAATTTGTGATTTTGTGAATAATTCAAAAGTTGAAGAGTTTACAGATCACCAGGGCATACCAAATGGATGCACACACACAATGTGCTCGTATGCCCAATAATGAAGTAGAAAAGTGCAGCAAAATCTAAACCTCTAAAGCCGCCCATAAGCCCATAACTCCCTATATAGCTACACCACGAATGGTGGTGCCCATGTAAAATGGGTCTAGTCTATCACCATATCATTCAGGACCCCCATCAATGATCGCAAGAATCTCCCACCCTCTGCATCTGGTAGTGAAAAACAGTAGACTACCTCCATCAACAACACAACTAGCCTAGTCTCCTCTGTATGAACCAAGTACATCTCCCCATAGCTCATGCTAACACTGTGAAACCTCATTTCTGCCAACCCCTCACCAAATACTTTCAGCATCAACCCCTCAGATACCTCTAAGGAGATCGAATATACCTACGCCTCCACTATCGGCAGCCACAGGATCCTATACACATCCTTCAGGGTGACCATGATCTCACCCATCGGTAAATGGAATGTGTTGGCTACTGAATCCCATCTGTCAATGAGGGTGACCATCAAAATAGGCTACCAGACTACATGTCGGTAGCGTATGACCCCAATAAGGAAAACCTTTGTAACATGCCACCAATCCTCAGCTATCGTACCCCCTCGAACTGTCACAAGCAGGGGCGGCACCCTATCTCACATCCGCAACTGGTCACTCACCTGCATCCAACAAAACATCACATTAAAACACCTTGATCATACCCACAATCACTCTTGACACCTCACCTACACCTATTACCCTCCCTCTTTTTCCCCTCGTAACTTACCTTCTTATCACATATTCTATCTACCCATGCTCTATTTTTCATCACCACAATATTTTTCTTTCCCTTTATCTATCTCACCCACCCCACCCTAGGGCTCTTTTGGACCCTTTTTCTCCACATGATGACCGGTACCGATTATTCCTAACCGACCACGGTATCTCCCAAACTGGCATCAGTCACCTTATTTGTGACCGGTACCATCTTGACACCACCAACATCGGCCACCCCTTGACTAATGCCAGTCACTGTCACGTAGAAATCCGCAACACCCAAAACCCCTTTTTTCCTAAAAAAACTCCCTTCTTCTCACCCATTCCTACCTAACTCTACCCTCAACTCCTCCCTACCCCTCGTTCAACTAACCACACCTCTCCCCATTCCTATTTTACCCAATTTACCTTCCCAAATTAAAATCCCCTTCCCCCCCCAAAAAAATCCCGTATTCCTTCCCTAACCTATATACTCAATCTACCTCCCAAACCAATGAAAGAGATTGAATCTTACCTCATTGCGCTACCATCTCCGTGGTGGCACATTGGACCGCTACACTAGTGGTCCAATCAATCCCTCTCCTACCTCTACCATGTCCAATCACCAAATCCAATCCTCTTGACCTCCACCCAATCATAATAAATCCCCCTATACTTGTGAACCCATCTACCTGGCTCCTCTAACCAACCGGATATCTCCACTTCAGCAAGATATCGTCCCTCATCTTTTCCTTCCAAAAAAACACAACTCATTCACCACTCTATCATTTTCACAAAATCCAAACCATACAAATGAATCTATCTTATACAAATTTTTTATTTTTATATACCCACGTCGACTTGACTGACGTCAGTTATCCTAAATCGACATCGGTCCTGTGTTATAGCACACCATGGTTAGTTATACTGAAACTGACATCGATGACCTGCCCTAATAAGCCGTGATCAGCTTACCTAGACCATCATCAGTTACGTATGACTGACATCAGTTACCTTTCATACTCTTTCCCCTACCCTTTCCCCATTTATGACCCAACTTAACCAACCCAGCCGCTGTTTGACCTTACCCACCCTTATCAAAACCTACCTCTAAGCCTACATTACTTATACTAGTCTTTAATTGCATTTAGGGATTTCTTATTTTACCCATACCTCAGCCCTACCCATGTCGTGACCTAGCTACTTGGACCTAGAACATTGTTAGTGACTCATGAACTCATGTGCTCGCTATACCTTACAACACTGTTACCCGTGTTGTTTGACATAATGACCTTACTTTGCCTATTGCCATGACTTTTTATCCTAACCCAACCTTTGGTGTAGCAGAACATACCTAAACATTCCTGCACCTAACCTGTGAAGTGATTCTACACCATATCCTATACCTTGGATATTGGAATCACCTCAACCTTATTTGTGTAGAACTATCGACATTAGACAATGTAGAGTTTGCATGCTCTTCAACATGGTCTCGTGCTGCAGTTTATACATGTGTGTGCATTTGAATGTTACTACCTTTGACCCTTTCCCATTACCTGGATTACCCGATTGGACCTTTACCCCATTACCCCCATTACCCCCATTGTCCACCTTCCTCTTCATCACATTCACCTTTTATCAAACCACTCACTGATTCTATCTTCTACCACATCAGTTCCTAGTTTGAGGGGGATCACCTTCACCCACACATGGGGCAACCACATCTTATTTTTGTCAGTGTCACTTACCAATACAAGCTACACAATAAAAACTTGCAAAATATAGACACCAAAATTGGGTCACACTCCCCTTGGTCCCTTGTCAAGTATCCGACTCAAGCATACTCATCTAACCATGGCCCCTTCCACCCCACATTAATATTAATTTAATTAACTTAATTAAATTAATACCCATCCTCACAATATTCATTACTTAATTATTTTAATTAAGCTAATTTCCACCTCACCCTAGACCTATTCTTGGCATGTTTCCATAACTAACAATAACTAAGTCTTACTTGCCTTAATGAGCTAAGATTTGGTCTAACCCTAAAATCAATCCCTAAAATCTCTCTAACCACATTCCCTCTCATTAGAAGGGAAGTTTCCGTTCTAATATGTGAGAATAAACAAACCGGGCCCAATAAATTAGAAAGATCTTCCCATTTTAGTGAACCTAAGAAATCCCACCTTAACCGACGTCAGTCACCCCTAAACCGACACCGGTCAACCTAGAACCATCATCGGTTACCATTTATTCACCCAAACAGACTTGTTTTTGGGTTGGCACATTCTGAGAGCAAGGAAAGGAGATCAAAGCTACATGTAAGAAAAATAAGCATCCTTTTATGCATCTAGACATCCAGAGCCATCACCATGATCAATCATAGAGCCATTGCATTCACAGGAGAACTCCAGGAAATCACCGCTATAGGACCATACACGTATTCTCTGATCAACCACCTCCACCACTCATCCATCGTATCCTTAACATAGTAAGTATGGCCCTAACCAGTAGGGTTTTTTTAGTTAGTAATCTTTATTACTCATGTTATTAATCTATTATTTGCATGTTTATTGCTTCATCACCCACTTGCCTATGAACTCAAATATCCCTTCACCCATATCATCAAATCACCTATCCTCACCTGTTGTATACTTCTGAGCATACCTAATACCTCTACATAACTCCCCATTCACTCTCCAAAACTTTATTTGACCTTAAATCAGCCCTTCCATTTAATATTTTTGAGTTTATTTTACCTCGACCATACCAATGTTGGTTATCCATAACCGCAGTTAGTTATACCTAAACTAGCATCAATCACATTTATCCAACATCAGTCTCTGTGTTTTACACCTTGACCAAGAACAGACCCACCAATCACCCTACTAGTTGACCTAAATAACCTAGAATCAGACCCTGACCAATCCTAGTACCTTGACAAACACCTCACCTCTTAGATCTAACTATAGCCTAGTCTGTTGTGATTAGATTTGCTTATTGTACTTGAATGAGATACCTAATTCATATCAAATATAGTAGGAATTTTTTTATTTCTCGCATTCACATTTTTTAAACAGTGGATTGACAGTCATCTAGGAAGTATCACACTTCCCGGAACTAGCATACCCTAGGTAGTCCACTGTCATATATCATTTAACTATGCTTTTGTGGTCTTGTTTCCTATTACAAGTAGTTCCTCCTAGATAAAAGGAAGCTCTCACATTCAGCTATGGATCAAGAAGTAAGAATGCGCACAAAAAACCATCAATTGAAATCATTTAACATTTGTTCCTCCTTGGCCCTTACCTTTATTTGTTTTGTCATTTCGAAAAGTTTAAGAAAATGGTGAAACACTAAGATTGTCCTTACAAGCTGCCGTGTTGATCCAAAGATATAGGTCATTTTTCACACGGTCCTTGAGTTTTTTGTACATTAGGGTATATATATTTGACTTCTCTCTGAAAAAAATTCAAGGTACCTCAACAATAAGATTTTCATGTTCAAGCTTTATAGACAAATGGCTCATGTCAATGGAAAACTCAAGAGCAATAAAAATAAAGATGTTTCTTTCCCTATCTCTTTGGGAATATTCTCTTAGAAATCCATTGTTGATGCATCAAATTTAGAATCTTATTTATCTCAGTTGAATCTCTATTCCTACACTTCGAGAGATAATTTTTACATCTAGATCACTCCTGATATGTTTAATATCCCTTACTTTCACCATGTGACAAAAATTGAGGACTATTGAGTGAATTATTCCGATGATCTTGAAGTTAGGGAAAGGGATCATATGAGGATAACAGTAGGGAAAATGATGTAGTTTGTTTTTTATTGGTTTGAGGAGGGAATTGATGATGATGGAATGGAGTTTTATGACCCCAAGTATCAGGTTGTGAAAGCTTCACGTCTCCCACAAGTTTCTGGGAGCATTTGAGAATTGGGGGATATCAATTAATAAACATTGGTAGTGATTTGAAGATCAAGAGAGTAGTTCAAGAAGAAGATATTTGAATTCCTTGAGTTGGGATGTCTCCATACTCTCAATAAATATACATATCCTCTCTCCACTTTGGGGGAAGTTGAGAAAGCTTCAAGTTCTACTCATTCTAAAAGACTCAAAAAAATAAATTCCATAGAATCTAAGCTGACTCAGTATAGGAGGTCTCAAAATAATGTGAAAGAATATCAATATCTAGCAGAAGGTATGGAAAAATGTGAAATTGATCCAAGTCAGCCACCATCCATTCAAAGAACTCAAAGCATTTCTTCTTCTGCAATTGTTCCTATTCAACCGACCCAAGATGCACCTTCTCAACTAGAGCAAGAAATTACCATAATTCCCAATAGTGAACCTAAAGCAAATGAAACATTCTCATGGGTGCAATACATGATTAAATGAGAGAAAAACATGGTCTAATAGGTGGTGATCCTAAATTTATAGGATGTATCTACAACGGTGAAGGAAAAGAAGGGGAAGAAAGCACAAATTTCCTCCCACTTTTTCAATGGTACTTTAGGAAACCAGTATGTGGAGATAGCTTGGCTTAAATTCATCAAGCCTATCAGTGAGATGGACCCATCTGATTATGAGATCAAATCCATTCCCCTTGTACCAACAACAGACAAGGGATATGCTCATTTTTTCTAGGAGTATTCTAATCACCTTCTCACAAGAAACTAGGACTATAAGGAGAGAATTTATCATTTGGAAGGCCATATAAGCACCCTCACCTCATACATGAAAAAATTCATGCACTTGAATGCTTCCCCATCTCTCCTGGCAAAGGAAGTTACTCCCATCAATAGTTTTAACCCAGAGTCCATTAGAAAGGCACAAGGTTTCACCATGTAGGGAAGAGAAAATGAAAAATGGGTGAACATGATTCTAGAAAAGGGTTTTGTGTTACTTCCTATGATCCTTTCATTGTTAAATTACATGAGTGCAATGGACACAAAAGTAAACATGAATAAAAAAGAGATTTAAAAAGAAAAGGAGAAATTCAACTCTTCCCTACTGGTAAACAAAGAGGTATTCGATTCAAAATTTTAATACTTATCTCAAGTCAAGGCCATGACTCTAGTTTCTTGTTATGAAATGATAAAACATGCTTTAAGTGAATTATATTTGTATGAAGAACATATTTAAAAGATGCAATGGGATGTGAACGTTGAGATACAAAAACTTGGGTGACAGCTGTGGGAAAAGAAACTTCGGAAGATGATCTATTGAAGCCATTTGAAGATCTTATCAAGAAGGAGGTCAAAGATCCTTTTTCCTTAAATGAACACACACTGGATTCTTTGGCTGAGATAAGGCCTGTCATATCAAACACTGAAAAATATCACCATTCTTGGTTCATTTAAAGGAATAACATCAGTGTTCTCTCTAAAAACTAGGTCAAGTCCTCGAACTTTGTATGCATCCCACAAGATGAGAAGATTGCACCTGTAGTGGAACGATACAACAAGGAATTCAAATGCATTAGGATCTCTCTCAAGGAACTTTCCTAGAGTCCATATGAAGGAAGGTATCCATCGGTGGAAGAATATTCTTCAATTTGAGTAGCTATATTATTTATCTCTTCACCCCCCCTTTCTTCTTTCAAATTCTATTTCTTCATTGGGGGGTAGAAATTTTCATTTTCATCTTATAAATTAATGTGACTATAGTTTAAAATTGTAATAAGTTTCCCTCAATTAATACAAAGGGGAATTAATTTATTTCCTAGGAAGGTGAAGAGTCACAAGTTGTAAAAGACATCTGAAAAGACATGTGGGGGTAGGTGAAGATTTTCTTTTGAAAACTATACATTTTAGTGAATTCTTCACTTCAAGGGGTTATCAATTTTTTGATTTAATGAGTAGACACCTATCAAGAATAAGAAAAAAAATAACATTTTGTTCCATTTTCCTTCCTATATGTTTTAGGCATGAGTGAGTTTAGGTGTTTTCATTGATGTAAAATCTCAATAATGACAAAGAGAATGATGGAAGAATGATATATGATTCTTATTTTAGTGATGGCATGGTCAAACAAGGTGTAGACTGATGAAATGAAGGGACACAATGAGAATGGCTTGGTGTAGTAGGCCTAATCAGGTGACCTAACGAGCCTAGGTGATAGAGTATGATGGTTTGAATAGAATGTTACAGGTATGGAGAACATGATAGGATACTGTTGAGGCACTCATATAAGCTTCATATTGAAGGTACATGTTGTGGAATCAATTGTAGGTGCTCATCTAGACCTAGTCTAGGTGCTTGGAGGCCAAATGAAGCATGAGGATATGTTTGAGAGATATGTGAGCTCATGGAGCCATGCAGGGGTATGAGACATGTTTTATAAATTATTTTAATCCCTTTTGTATATTTTGGAAGCAGAGTCATGGTGTTTGACTACTTGGTCTAGGTCCAAAATAGACCTAATCCTAGTGTTTGGAGGTATATATAGGCATTCTAGTCACTTGTAGGTGTGTATGAGATCTTGAGATCACTTATGGAGGTATTTCATGTTTTTTAATCATGTCGAGGTACTTATAATATGTTTCATGCTTGGTTATAGTGTTAGTTGAGTTTGTTATGGCCTAGAACATGTAAAACCCTAAGGCCTAGTCATACAAGTCATGGTGGTTGAGAATATGCATAAATATTTGAGATAAGATTATGTTTGGAGATGTTATAAAAAAAAATTGATGTCGTGGGAAAAAATTCAGGTTTCCATGATGAATATTTTGCAAGATATTGAGTTTAGACAAAAACAAAGTTTTTAAGAGTGCATTTTCCACCTCGAAGTGAGAGAAATGATCATGGTTGGCATGTGTAAGATTTTCATGGGAAACTGATACTTTTAGGGAAGTTTTGGCATGGAGTTAATAAGATCTTATAGTTTTAATGAGGTCAAATGAGACTCAAACATTTATGAACGAATGTTAAGAATGTAAGTAAATTTTTATAGCTTTCAAACCCTAGGTTAAGATCGGTAGGATAAATATTATTGGTATGTGACCAGAATTGATTGGTTTTGATAATGTGATGATTTTAGGTTGTATACGACTCCTCAATATTTCTATAAAGGTATGTTATAGATTGTAACAATATGTGGGCTCCACTCAAAAATTAAAGTTTCTGAATAATTTCAGTTTGTAGAAAAGTTGTCCATTGAACCTATGCACTAAATCACCGTTTATGAAATATTGGAAATTTTATTATATGTCCATGATATTTTAAGTTCATGGTTGAAGTCATAGAGGGAAAAGTGTTCCCTATCTTTAAAGACTAGTTTTTGGGTCAAAAAGGGCAGTTTAGTAGTGTTGGAAAATGGAAGTCCTTGAGAACTTGTGAGCATGGTGAAGGAGTATAATTTCATTGATGGTGTTTTACACATCTGATGTGACATATTTCATGTTTTTTTGGAGATCTGAAAGTATACTGAGTTTCCATGGTTGAGGTCACAAGTTGACCTAATTTGACTAGTTTAGGACATGACTATTTTGGCTAGAAGATGGATGTAGAAGACCAATGCTTTGGCTTAGATGATGGTTGATATATATTTGAGAGTGAATAGGGATGAATTTTATTCCTATTTAAGTAATTTTTATGTCTTGAAATTTTTATAAACGGTGCAAATCAATTGAGTTTCAAAAACTTCTTTTTGAGCAGTTCAGTTTACGGAAAAGGAAAAGAGGCATGGTTTGATTTTTTGGATGCTTCATGAGGTATAAAAAGCATGAATGTGATCTACAGGTCATTGTATTTGAAATTAGTTGTTAAATGGAAAATATTAGGTTTTATTGAGTTATATTCAACTTCATAGTTGAAAAATGGTTCCTTGAAGCAACTATTTTGAGTAGGAAATAGTCCTATAAAGTGATGTTATGAAAAAAATTATTTGTGCAGATATTTGTGTGGGCATGGATTATGTTGATATGATATGTTTTACATGTGTGAAGAATTTGGAATATTGAAAAATCGAGGTGATGTGTTTGGAGGTCTTTGAGGACCTTGGTGATGGGGTTTTAAAATATTTTGGGGCTTGCCTTGTGTCTTGGTGCATGGACAACCTACATGGGTCCGTTTTATGAATTTTTATGAGTGTAATGTTATAATTTTAAGTTGGTATGGTCAATATCTTGGGTTAGGACTGACCTATGATATTTTTTTGATCTTATATGCATATAATGTGTCTGTTTTGGTTCATTTTGAACTAGTTGAGTGAGAGAGAAAAATGCGAGCTAGGTGAGAGATTGCAAGAGTGTTAAAGGAATCAAGAAAGAGATGATAGAGTGTGTGGAATTATGAAGAGTGTTGAATAACATGTGTGCAAGTTTTTATTCTAAATTAGTTCATGAAGTTCCAAGTTTGAGTGAGTTAGGAGATGGTGCATTCGAAGAGGGTTTAAAGGTGTTTGAGCTGAATTAGCGACTTCCATCACTTGTGGAAAAAAATATACTTCAGATATCTTTATCTCAAGGTTCTTAAGTTGGTGCTTAATCACCTTAGGGTGTTATATCCTCCTTGTGGAGTTATTTCTTTACTAAATTAGGGGTTTATGCTCCTTGTAGGGTTGCTACTCTATTAAACTAGGGGTTGGTGTTCCTTGTGAACTTGGTGCTTCACTAAATTTCTTTTCTTTATGTAATATAAGTAGATTTTTAGTGTATTTTATTCCCCTTGAGGTTTTCTCAATTATATCTTGTGTTCATGTGTACTCTCTCTTGGTTGTGCTTATTTGGTTGATTATTTCATGTTGTTTATGCTCACATTAACACATGGTTAAATGTTAATGGTTATTATGAGTTAAAGGAATTACCGATAAGGTTTCGAAGGAATGATTCACACCCATCTTAGTCCATTTTTCTTCAAACAATCGGTATTAGAGAAGGTCCTTTTGGATAATTTTAATCACTTGAAAGGAGATCCTTTGATCAACTAAAATGGTGAGTTAATAGAGTAACACTTATTATAGCAAGGAACCCTTGTTTGATGGGATAAACTATGTTTTTTGGAGTCTCAAGATGAGGACTCACATCACATCCTTAGGGTTTGATATTTAGAAATATGTGTTTGATGGGTATATTGTTCCTCAAAATCCTCTAACAACTGTTGCAGACAAGAAATTTAGTGAAAAATCCAAGGATCTAAATGTAATCATGTGCGGCCTAGATGAACATGAACTTGTGAAATCCATGCATTTCACATCAGCAAAAGCAATGTGGGAGAAACTTTAGGTCATGTATGAAGGTTATTCCAAGGTAATAATAACTAAACTCCAAACTTCCAGAAATCAGTTTGAAGGATTAAATATTCATGAAGAGGAATCCATTGCTTCATTATTTCTTAGAGTTGATAAGGTTGTCAACACCATGAAGGGTCTAGGTGAAGAAGTGAAGGAAGAAGTTGTGATTTTAAAGGTGTTAAGGTCTCTAACTCCTAAATTTGACTCTAAAGTTTCTGTCATTAAGGAATCCAAGAATTTGAATCTCTTTACAATGGAAGAGTTGAATGAAACCTTGAATGAATATGAGATGATGGTTATTGACTCTAAATCCACCAAGAAGGAGATTGATTTCAAATATGATATGAAGAAAAAGGGTAAGAAGGCTAAGGATGATGCTTATAATCCTAAATTTGATGATGTGTAGTCAATTTTACTCCCATTATAAGAGGAAGGAATCCCATGCGCACCAACCTATCACCCAACAGAAGCTGAGCCCTCACCCGAGGCATGCGTGGGTGTCGAGTCTCTCTTTTATGTGAGTTTTTAGTGGGATGCATTCATCAATGATTAGTATATGAGTATTCAGGAAAGAAGTTTAGACATACAAAGATTACAGGGCTCAGGATGGACTTCAGATCCTTGTAGTTTCTTCAGAATGTGTGTTTTAAAAGACTCCATAACACATAATATAATAGAAAGGAAGCTACAACCATTCATTCATAGCATGAAAAGAAAGAGAGATTCTATGAACAAAATATACATGAAACCCACTGATATTCATATCTAATTGTAAAAATTAACCTCATTGTATTCATTGGTTCATTACAAAGAGCCATAGATGGCATACTATAGTCATGCACATCACTAGGCTTGTATAACCACGCAAAAACAAAAAATAAATTACAATGCTAAGCTCAATACATCAGAGCCCTACTCGTAGTAATCTTGCAGAGCTCTACCCATGATATCTCTCTTATATTCTCCTCTTAGGTCTCTATCTCTATCTCTATCTCCCCCCACACACACACACCTTTCTTGGTCCATAGGCACTTGTATTTATCATCTACCTGCACTGCCAACTCCCCTTACCGCAACCTCAGATCCGTCACCAAGTGTCAAATGTGGTCCTTCAGCGAGCATGTTTCCTCAAGCTTGAGCTCTCCACTCCATCTCATGATGGTCTTCTAGAAGACCCCTTTGCTGGAAAGCTCTTTCCTGGGCCGCCTGTTCCTAGGCTGGCATCTTATCTGCGTGCAACCTATCACACTTTTCACATGTTCTACCTTTGTTGCTTGAATCGGATAAGTCTTAAACCTCCTTTCACGTGCCATGTACTATATGCTTCCTTGAGCCTTTTCTCTTGTGTTCTTTTGCCTTGCATGTTATCCTATAACTGGGGTCCCATGCACCCATGCGCCTTCATACTTAGTGAATATTTCAAGAGCCCAACATCACCCCACACTACATCTGTTCTCTACCCTCGAAAACATTCTACTCGACCAAGCTGCAAGTTTATTCAAATGGAATCAAGATGTAGATAAATATTACAAAGATGAATAAGGAATGAAATAATAGGGGAAAGAATGAAGAATGGGGGGGGAACACTAAACCAAAAGACTGGGGAAGTCCTTCCACAAGACTACCTCCAACTTATTCCATGTATCAACCTCACTCTGTGCCTTCTGACAGAGGTTGCCAACTAAGAGGTTTACCTCATCAAAACTTAGGCTAGCTCCCTAGGCACCCAAAGTGTCCATAATTTGTTCCATATCTTTACCCATGTCTATGAGCTAGTCCATTCTCCTTGTAATTTGAGGATATAGTTCCTTTAGGCATGTCTTGGTTGAGCCTCTTAGTTCCTCAATCTCCTTGGATCTTCTTTCTACTTCCGCCAGGACTCTATCCTGCTCCACCCTATTTCCTTTATTCTTCTCCTAGAACTCTTTCAACTCTACTTCGAGTGTGGCAACCAAGGAGCTTGCCACCTTATCTCTATCTACGCATGTGTCATATGTAGCCTCAGTAGATCGGGAAGTAACCTTTACATCTATGAGCACCTTGCTATACTCGACAACTAGTGCTATCACTTTCAACTAGTCCTCCTCCTTCAGGAGCATGGCTACTTCCTCTGTAGATTCCAATGCCAAGGGTCACTTCTCTATGGTGAGGATGTGCATTAAGTCTTCTAGGAATTCTAGCATTGATGCATACCTCTGGGGGATAGGCATTAGATCTAGGTGTTTCAAGATGATGTCACTTTTTATTGAGTCTAGTTTCTTGTAGACCTCCTAAACCTTTGACTTTTCCTCCTTAAGCTCGCACCTTAGCTGTGTACTGATTAATTCCTCCTATTTTAATTTTCTGGCCACCTTAGCCAACTCTTCTTCCTTCTTGGCTAGCTTTCCCTCTAAATCCCTTATGCTGTCATTCTGTGTGAATAGTCTCACCTCCGTTTCCACCGCGACTTTGTTTAGAGCATTACATACTTGCTCATCTGTGAGCTCCTAGGCATTTACTAAGGGGTTATCTCCCTTAGAATCTAACATCGTGATAAGTGCCTTCTGGTAGACTTCAAATTCTAGCTCGTTGACATGGGATTCAAATGCCCAAGAAATCATCTTCTTCGTCCAGGGGTATGTGCCCTCCTTCTCGAACGATCCCATGGCTATAATTCTTTCGGTGGGTACCGTGCTCTGGAATCATGCATGTAGCACCTTCCTTGAGTCATCCATGTAGCCCATCATCTGCCTTTTTTCTGCATCCAGAGGTCTTCTAACTGAGTGCATGCCTTTGGGGAAGCTGACTGTCAAAGTGAGGCCTCTTAGGCTGTCATGTCCCATTTCACCGCTCTCTTCCCTTCCTTCCTTTAGCACTATATCTGCGCTCTGCTCTAATTCCTAGTCTACAAGGATCTCAAGCATCTTCTTTGCTTCTCACTCTGCCACTTTAGTTATCTACTCCTTGGTAAAATCTATGGCTCTTAGTCCTTCAACATCCTTCTCTTCTACCCTTGTATCTTCGGTGCCCTCACCTCCTTGTGCCCCTTTCCGCCATGTGAATATGAAATCTTGCTTCTCTTCTCCACTCTCCTCCTCTGATTCATAGACACTAACTACGCAAGGTTCCAAAGGTTCCTTGTCTTTTTCTAGCTCTTTCTCCTCGTCACCACCCTCTTCACTCTCATCCTATCCTTCTCCTAGATATCTCTCCATTTTGTTGGTCACGTTCAAGTCAGCTTCTTCATCCTCCTTCTAATTCTTCCCGAGAGGTTGCATCTAGTTAGGAGATTTTGCCTTCTCTTCTTCCTCTTGGGACTCCTCCAAGGTGGTGGGTTGTTCAGGTGCCTCTACTTCTGGCAACTTCTCCTTTACTGGGGACGTCTTCCTCTGAACATAGGTGCTTGGCTTGGTGCTTGTAGAAGGCATGCTCAATGTTTGAGTAGTTGGTACACTTGGTGCTCCTTCCTCTCCTCTGCCTCTCTTCTTAGACACTGGCTTCCTCATTCCTAAGGGGTCTTCAAGTATGGAGATCTCATCCACTAAGTATGCTCTGTTCTTGAATTTCAGCCTTATGCACACGTATACGCACACTAAGGATCCAGTAATAGGAAGTGTTATTAGTCTAGTCATGTGGATCTTGTGCGACACGTAATTTTCCATGTATGTGCACTTACCTCTGGGATAGTTCAGTTTCTTCCTCATATCCCTATGTTCCTGGTCTAATTTTCCTAGCTCTAGCCTTAGCTTTTTCGACTCTTTAAATCTATTCACTCCCACTTGGAAGTACTAGGCAGTGAATGCGAAAGGGAGCTTGCACCAAGGGCTCCATGATTCATCAACAAGCTTGAACTTTCCCAAGAAAAAGTGTTGGTACACCGTGAACTCAATTTCTCCGTGTGTGGCTGCTGGGAGTTGCTCGGGGATCCTCCACTCCACCCCGAATGCATTTCTCAAGGATGCATACCATTTTTAAGTTGTGCTTTGTGGGGATCCGTCATTGTATCACATGCATACTTTTCAAACCTCTTCACGGGTGAAGGGTCTTCGGCTGGGTACTCCCACACAAACTTATTTGGTGCATCTAGCACTCCAACTTCTGCAAACACTATGGTGAGCAGGACATAGCCAAAGAGGATCTTGTCCCCTTCCTTTATGCACTTTATAATTTCCTCGGAAATGTATTTAGACAAGTTGTAAATGGTCCCCTCTGTGATCTTCCTACAGACATGCAGCCATGGCTTGTTGACTTGCGTCCACCTTTCTTGGCCATTCAATTTTTTTACCAGGTGTGCGGACATCTTCATAACTGGGTACTTGATGTCTGAGATGTCATAATACCATGACCCTTTCTTGCAGGCATACTCTGTGATGGTCTCCTGAATAGCTTACTTATCGCTAAGGTCATCTTCTAGGCTATCTCCCTTGCATATGAGGCTT
Organism: Taxus chinensis; assembly: GCA_019776745.2. Lineage (NCBI taxonomy): Eukaryota > Viridiplantae > Streptophyta > Pinopsida > Cupressales > Taxaceae > Taxus > Taxus chinensis. Next base: position 200,106,277 of record CM034151.1, read on the forward strand.
GTAAACTGTGCAATCAACTGGGAAGTTATGCGCATCTTGCACCTAGAAAATTGGAAGTAGTCCTCGTGCACCTGAGACATCAACCAATGGTATAAATGATATGGTTTCCCAAAATAAGGCAACTCGTAGAGTTGCAACAACCTTGCCTTCACTAGCTTGACCTTCACGTCATCTTTGTAGATAGGAAACCCTTCACGTGTTCACTTGTTGGTAGGGCGTACCAGTTCTAATGTCATTTATTTTTCTATAGTAATGGTACAGTGATTATAGTCATTGACAGGTATGTTCCTCAAATGGGATTCCCATTCCTTTCCCATCATCACTCTGTCAGGGTTCTGCATTTCTGCATACCATTCTTTGTTTGTTTCCACCTTGGGTTCAGGTTATTTAGCCTTTGCTTTTCCCTTCCCTTTCTTCGGTGCCATGGTCGAGGTAATTGTATTACTCCAGTTCTCTCCTTGTTACTCTGCTTTCCTTCTCCCAACCTTCAATTACAGATCCGTGATATAAATCCCCTAAACCCGTGCCCTAGTTTGTTGAACCCTAACTTTGATAAATTCTTCACAAAATTTATTTTCACTTTGTTCCAAGCCTATTTAATTCCTTCCTCCTGGTTCGTAATCTCAAATTGGCTCTTTACTTATTTGATCACATAGATCTTCTCTCAGATTGAATCTGAAAATGTCCTAGCTTATATATTTCTCTTATATCTCCAACTCTTCATTTTTTCAAAGTAAAATGAGAGTTCCCTGACCCTCTATTTATAGTTTTTCCTTTTTATGGTCATTAAATGCTACTTTACCTACCCTGTAATTTGTTCATTTAATGCAGATTTTTCAAACAAAACCTATATTTAGTGCCTTTACTCACACACCCTTCCTACGCAAAAAATCCTCCAACCTTCTAGTGTGTAACCAAACCAACCTGATAGGAGACTCTTACGCATGCTCAGCCCATGCCAAAGGCACTTCTTCTATCTAGATTCTTGCTTTCACCTACCTTGTGTTGCTTTAAATGCACTTCATTTTCCTTTGTACGTGGGATCTACGAGTAGCTTTACCCTGGCACCAACCAGTCTATCTTTTCTCTTCATCTCTCTTTTAACAGGGATACTCAGCAAGGCTCTTCAACGCAACTTCCTTGGTACTTTTAATCACGTGCTTATTCACTCTTCTCCACCCCACACTTAAAAGATGTGTGGTCCTCTGTGCACTCATAAATTCCCCAAAAATAGCAATAAGGTTACTGGCACCCGAGGCACAAAACAAAACAACAACGTGAAAGGGAAACAAAAGGAAAAGAAAATGCGTAAGGGAAAATTCTAGACTAACTGGAAAAACTGCCTTATTTACAAACAACAAGAAGACTTATTTATAATAGGGCTTCATCCTACTGCCATTAAAGTGTCCAGGAAACTTCGTTTTGTCCAGCACTTGTAATTGGCATACACCTGACTTGAGGATGTATGAGATTGTATAGGGACCTAACCAATGGACTTTTAACTTCCCAGGATGGCATAGAAATCTAGAATCATACAGTAACACCATCTTCCCAACCTTAAACCTCTTGTTTCTAATATGGTGATCATGCCAAGCCTTTTACTTTTCTTTTTCCACTGTTTGGCTCCAACGGGAAAGTGATTGTCTCTCATCTAGTTTTATTAGTTCATCAATTATTTCTTCCAGCGCTTGTTCATTGGCTAATCCTCTTGCGTGTGCTATTCATAGAGAAGGTAACATAAATTCAACCGGCAAAACAACTTCCACGCCAAACACCAATTGAAAAGGTGTGGCTTTATTCAGTCTTTTATATGTAGTCCTATAAGCCCATAAACTGCTGATACCTTGTCATCCCAATCCTGTCTTCCAACATCACATATTTTGGTCAAGGTATGACTTAGTATTTTGTTGAATGATTTTTTCGTTCCATTTTCTTGAGGTTGATAGGGCGTAGTCTTATGATGAGCCACCATGAACTCAGATAGTAGGATCTGTTATCCAAAATATTCCCCTTGCACATTTTGTGGCTAACTCCCTTCATTCTTCCCCCCCTTGTGACTCAGTCATAATTTTTGCTTTTTAAGCACTCAATTTTTTTTAGAAATTGCACCATTAGATAGATCCTTTTCTCATCTTTCCAGAAAGGTAAAGTTTTCGTCCTAACTCCATGTATTTTTGAAGTTATGGCTCAATGGAGTTTTTGTGGGAAATTTTCCCCTGGAAGGCCCGCAGCTAGTAATATGGTGCCACGTGTCCTTTGAAGTGGTGGGGGTTGGAGGAAAACTTGGAATTTTTACCAAGTGTTTGGAAAATTTCAAAAAGAAATATTTCACCCCACAGGCCCGTCGGTGAATTGGATTGTGCCACGCGTCCAAGGGGGAAACAATTGAAAAAATGACTAAGTGTTGGCGCCATGGAAAAATCTCCGAGAAAGGCCCGCACCCAACCACATTGCACCACGTGTCCTCAGTCCCCGGAAGTGGTGGAGTGCGAAGGTGAAGTTAAAATTTTGGTGAAATATTTTGCGAGGGTACAAAGTCAAATTTTTCCCGCAAAGTCCGCATCCAATGGCCTCATGCCACGTGTCTCAAGAACAGCGGGCCGCGGAGGTGAAGTTAAAATTTTGGCAAAGTGTTTAGGTGGGAGGAAAGGAGAAATATTGGCCCATCAACCTGCCAACCAGTTAGATTGTACCACGTGTCCCCAGGGGTCGGAACAACGGAGCGCGGGGGGAGATTGGGAATCTTTCCCAAAGGTAAGCGCGGAGAGAAATGTTTTCCCCCAAGGCCCGCGTCGAATGGGAGCCCCTGCCACATGGCACCAGGAGCGAAAGAGTGTGGGGGAAAATTTGGAAATTTTCTCAAAGAAAAATGAAGGAAATTTCAAAAGGAAAAGTCCACCCCGCAAACGCGAGCCAATGAGATAGTGCCATGTGTCTGGTGGTGGCAAAAAATACAGGACAGGCCCGCAGGGTAAAAGGAAAGGAAAAGCCTGCAACCAATGGGGTTTTGCCACATGTATGAGTCAAAAATATGGCCAAAAGTGATGGAAATGTTAAGGGGGCAAAGGCCCGTAACGAATCACCTCTCGCCACATGTCCTCAGATCATCGGCCCGACGGAGATTTTTTGGAAAAATTTTCCAATGGTCAAAACGATGGAAAATAAGGCATCAGAAGCCCACAGCCAATGGAATCGTGCCACATGGCACCCAGAATGGAAGAGTGCGGGGATTTTTTGGGAAATTTTCCCAAATGGAAAAAGTAGAAAATTTCAAATTTTTCGCCCGCCAATCCATTTTGGCCCTGTTTTTCCCTAAAATTTCAAATGGCCATAACTTTCGATCCAGAGCTCGGTTTTTCACGTTCTTTATATCAACGGAAAGCTGGTGAAATTATCTACAATATTCCGAGGTAAATTTTGTATTTTGATGGATTTTGGAGAGAGAAAATTGAAAAACGCCTATGGCACGTGGTCATGAGTAGAAATGAAGTTTCAACCACCATTTTTAATGAAGAATGGCTCGCATTCTCTCCCAGCATGGTGGAAAATTTCAGGGAATGGAACTGTAAGGATTCCCATGCCATTTTATTGCATTTTTGGTTGGTGGTTGATGCTTCCCACATTTTCCCACGTTTCTCTCTCATGGGGTCGTTTCTGGAAGTGTAAAAAGCCAGATTTGGCTCATTTTTTAAAGGTTAAACATTTTTTCATGTATTGCAAGCTCCCTCTTTCACCTTGAAAGTGATTTTGTGGAAAAATAAAACCTCTTCTAGGACTGTAACATGTTTTCTGCCTCCCAGATGCTGTAATGTATGTATTTTGATATTGGAAATGACAATGCAAGATCTGTGAATGATTTTCAATCTTCTGCTTATGTTGTTTGCTTCCTTTCTGATCTTTCATTACATGTCATCAGTTTTTGCATGATGTTTTGTTGCATTTCCATGATATTTGTCAATCTGCAGAAGTAAAAATACTCACCACTCCTTTGGTGCATCACCTTATTAGCATTAGTTTCAGTTTTTTACATTCTCTATCTCTGCCCCCTTGGAATTTAGAGTAGGATTTTGAGTTTGAAACCTCTGTATAACTTGCAAGTAATACACCTGATAAGAGGATTTGAGGAACCAACCTCTAAACTGGAGATTCTTTTCCCATTTTTATAAGTCCCACACTTGGGGAAAAGATTCAATGTTGTGCAATCACACTGGATGTCCAAAATGTCAAACTAGAAATCTGATCAACATCCAGGGGTGCTGCTGATTTGCAACAACAAGATCCTCATGGTCTCATTTATAAAATGTGTACCCCTATCACTAGTTAAACTTAAAGGGCATCCATACCTCATGATAATGTTCTCCCATAGGAACCTTGTCATTGTTGCTGCCATGCAATCTTTAGTTAGGGCTACTTCCACCCACTTTGTGAGATAATTTGTGCAAGTGATGACATAACATGACCCATTCCTATGTGCGTCCAGTGTAATAGGTCCTACAAAGTCTATCGCCCACTTTTCAAAAGGCTCCATGCTAGGAATAGGATGTAAAGGCATTTCATCTCTCCTTCCTAGTTTGCCAATGCACTGATAGTGGTCACATGCTTTACAATATTCTCTACAATACTTGTACAGAGTTTCCCACCATAAACCTACCATTAAAATCTTGCACACGGTGGCATCACCTGCGTAATGTCCACCTACACTTCCTCCGTGTGCTTCCTCCATTATGGCTAGGCACTCATGTTCTAATCCACACCTATGTAAAACTTCATCACGTCCCAATTTGTATAAATCTCCACAAATCAACATGTAGGGTGCGATGCGTATGGCCAATTTTTGTTTCTCCAATGCCTTCATTCCATCTGGTGCCACACCTTGTTTTAAAAATCCAACAATCTCTTCCAAATATGAGGGCACGTACTGTAATCTAAACAATTGCACATCTGGCATTGTCTCCTCAATACTTTGCACGTCTTCTCCTGAATCAATTCTTGACAGATGATCAGGTCCATATTTGATTTTTTCAGGTTTCACTACAATGGTGAACTCAAACTCTTGAAACAACAACACCCATCAACATATGCGCCCTTGAAGAACGAGCTTGTTTACTAAATACTTTAATGCCATGTGGTCGGTGTAGAATACAAAGAGTATTACCAGTAGATACTGTTGAAATTTGAAAAGCACATAGATCATTGAAAATGCCTCATGCTCAGTTTTTGTATAATTATGTTCTATTGGTGTTAAATTTCTGCTTGCGAAACAGAGAGGATGATCAACAATCCCCTCACCTAGTTGTGCAAGTACTGCTCCAATGGCAGTTCCTGAGGCATCTACATGGACATGGAAAGGCTTTTCCCAAGAGGGAAATCAAAAAATAGGTGTGGTAATAAGCCTATATTTTAATGTATCAAACGCTCTCTACTATGTCTTTCCCTAATGGAAGGTATTTTTGTGTCTAAGTAGCTCCTCTAAAGGCGTGGTGATCTTGACATACCCCTTAATGAATTTTATGTAATATCCCATATGCCCAAGGAATCTACGCACTCTGGCTAGTAGGTTCCCTTAATCCCACAATAATTGCAACCTTAGCAGGATCTACCAACAAGCCCTCCTTACATATGATATGCCCCAATAAAGTCTCAAAGGGTGTAGCAAACACACACTTCTTAATGTTGAGGAATATCCTCAACTGCCTACACCTTTCAAACATTAATCTCAAGTTTTCACAATGGTCCTTAACCAGACCATATACTATCCAATCATCCAAGTAAACTTGAAGAAACTTATGAATGAAGTCCTGGAATGCTTGCACCACTATGCGTGAAAAGACAACAGGCACATTTTTCAATCCAAAGGGCATGACTGTGTATGAAAAAACTTCACCACTCAGTGGAAAAAGTTGTCTTCTCCTGGTCTTCCTTTGTAATCTGGACTTTGATAGTATCCTAAAAATCCATTCGTAAAGGAATAGATTTCATGCCTAGTGACTCCTTCTAGAATATCTTCAATGAAGGGGATCAGAAATGGATCGATGACACAAACTGTATTCAATTCCCTTTAATCCACACAAGTTCTAAGCCACCCATCCTTTTTATGCTAATTACCATTAGACTTATCTATTCTGATTATTCTATTACCTCAATGATCCCAGAAGCTATCACCTTATCTATATCCTCCTTAACCTTCATGCGTAAGTTGGGATTCATTCGGTAGGGCCTTTTTCTAACCAGGCACAAAAATTTAAACTCTTTGAATCCTCTCCATCAATCACATATACTAACTTTCCCTTTTCCTTTTCCAAACACGTGTGCTCAAGCTAGGCTTCTTTTTTTTCTTCAATCTCTTCAAAGTGTTCCTCCAATCCTGGTTCACCTAGTAATTCCAATAGCCTATCTTCCATTTTGGCACTATCCCCCATTGTAAGGCACTTGATACCTTGCAATGCCTTATCAACCAATGGTTTGGTACTCTGATACTCAAAGGATTGAATAAGATCAACCGCAAGCTCTTTCCAATTCCTAGTTTGGCGGCATGTCTCTGAATGAATGTACCATGCACGCGCACAACCCTACAGTGTAGAATACAACTTTTGCACCCAAAGGGATGGTGGTAAGGCTTTTGCGCCTTCTCTCCAGACCCATTCACACTCCTAGATATAGAAAGAGATGGGATCCTTCCCATAGTACTCCTTGATGATGGTGGGTATATTACTTCTAGAAAATATGACAGAGAGAGCAATTCTTACCTCACGCCATTCTAAAAGTCTCTCTTGATGCATGGCCCACCAACGAGCTATTGTGCCAAGAAATACGTAACTCAACATCTCCCTTCATTCCTTTTCATTTTTCCACTGAGCTTCTACCTCCTGCATAGAGATCTCAGGGAAGGATCCTTTGAAGTACTTGGGCAGTTCTTTCCCCCTAAGGCACCGAACCGTACGTGCCTTGGTTACCTTGGTCACCAATCCTCTCAACTGCTATCCTATTAATTCGTAAGTCCCATGAACCCAATTATCACATGCCAGACTAGTGGTATCACTCACTAACTAAGTATCCTCAAATTGGATAACCCTGTTAATAGGGTGTACCATCTCAGGATCTCTGATTAAGCACACAAATTTTTTCCAAAACCTCTTCTCATAACGGTTCAATGTAGGGCACTGACTTCCCATCAAACAGGGGTATAATGACCCACTCCTCTTTGTTCTCAAAATTGATGTACCCTTTGTTTAACCGGAGGTCCGCATTGTTCTTGTAACACCAAGGGAACCCAAGTAGTGCTGGGAAATTGTTTGCCTCGGCGAGCACCAGGACTTCGAAGTCCATAGTAAACTTGGCTCCCTGGATAATAATAGTTGCATCTTTCAAGACACCAATGGGCATTGCCTTAGTCTTGTTTGCCATATACAACACATTTGAAGATGGTTGTAATGAAGGTCTCCCCATCTGATGCCATGCATCCAAAGTCAAAACATTAACCTCTGCGCCAGTGTCAATGAGTATATTGCTGAGGAGGCATCCATCCACAACTGCATTTAATGTAATCTCCTTTTCATATTCGAGGCTATGGGGGGGAAGGTTTTTGTGCAAGACCTGCCTCTCATGCTCTTCTTTGACACGTGGTACCTTCTCTCTCAACAAGGATTTGAGCAAGGGAATGATGTTCTCCTTCCTTAGCATTTTACACACCTCCTTGACCTCATCTAGGTCATATTTTTGTGCCTCAATCCTCCTTCCTTGTTACTCCCTCTTGTTTTTCTCCTTTAGACACTTGATCTCCCCTTACAAGCTTTAAATAACATGCATGGTGTCCTGATATATCTCCTTCTGATGTGTGGGGTCTGGGTACTTTCCATGAATGACCTCTTCTCTCGAAACGAGGCTCTTCTGTCTTGGTATCTCTCTTGCGTGTGTGGCTTCTACCCTGGTTGTTACCAAAATAGGATCCAAACCTTCATCCTATGTTACCTGAGGCATCCATTGTATATCCACCTTCTTGATGCTGACCATCGCAGTGCCTTTTTCCTTCCGATGCTGCTGATTCATATTCTCATATAACTCCAGGCACTCCTCATACTTATGCTTTTTTCCTCACCAAGAGAACTACAATAAGTCCAGACACTCGTGCTTGTAATGTTATGTAGATCCATAATTGAAACATGTCCCTCACGAGAACTCACTCCTTCCTCCGTGGTTACCTCACCCACATAATCCTCCTCGAAAACATTTTCCTTGCATGCCTCCATCTATGTGCTCCTCATAATGGCAATCATCATTCTTAGAACTACTGAAAATGTTGGTTTGGTGCACCCCATGATCAATGGCCTAATGTATCTGATCTATGTGCCTATAGTCTTTAGTATCATGGGTCATGGAGATATGAATCTTGCAATAACATGATACATTCTTTCTAATCACATCCTATAGCAAGGGACATCTACTCGCATCATGGTCCCCATGACAAATTTCACAATCTAATGTTACAGAGCGTACCACCCTCTGTGGGTAATTATCCTTAACGTGCCCCTCTATCTCACAATTTTTGCACCATAAATCACTACGAGTCTCATGGACTGAGTTCACAAATAGATTTTCCAAATGTTTAGCCGTAACATCAATCTGAGCCTCCAAGAACGGGCTAATACCAGTATCAATACTGCCAATAGCTTCAGTGCGCAAGGTAGCCTCCAATGCTTCGCGCAGGTCTGTGAAAGTCTTATGAGATAGGGACCTTCTAAAAGGGGTGACCAATCCTCCAAAAAACCATTGTGCATGCTAAGAAGGATGTTTATCATATGATAATCTAGACAAGAGAGTTTTAAAGCATGCATCATAATCTTGCACACTCTCTGTCATTCCTTGTTGTATCTCCTTCAAAGAGATAATGATTTTTTGCTTGAACTTAGGAATGTGGAACTCTTCCAAGAATGCATTATTTAAGGCAGTGTAATCCACCACTATTTGATGAGGATTATACTTTCTATACCAGTTAAATGTGCATCCTTGCAACATGGTTACAAATTGACTAGCCTTTCATTCTGGGGTTGTGATACCTTTCACATGCCATAGCAGTTCACACTTGTGATCATGTTCTGCAGCATCCCCAATGCCCCTGTAATCTGGTAAGTGCAGAGAAATTTCAAAGAAAACTTGAGGTGGTGGCTGGGGTCCTTGTCCTGAACTAGAGCCTTGGTTCTCTCTGACGTTTCCTCCACCTGATCCAATAGGTCCACTAGATCTTGTACCTTTAGAGCCACCAGTTCCACCAAAACCATTAGGTCCAATAGGGCCTGTAGGAGCTATACCAAGTGCCCTCATGGTCCCACTGAACTGTGCATCGACAATCTGTGATGGTGCCCCACTACCACTACTTTGTCCCACACCACTCCCTGGTGTGAGACCAAAAGTTTGTACACTTGCCCCTTGTCCAAAAAATCCTCCAAATACTAAAATATGTGCATCCATAGAAGAAGGGAATGTAAAATTGTATCTCCTAGGCAAAGATCTGTTTCTTCCACTATTTTTAACTAGATCAATACTTATTCCTGGTTTGGGAAAACCAAGCGCCAGGGCTCAGTCACTGGGTGGGTTCAGATATGTGCCAATGACTCTCCTTTCTCCATGTGACAAAATATCACCAGAAGCTGAAGGGGTCTCCCTCACACACTTGCCAAGATGGGGTAGCATAGACTGCTCAGGCTCCACTTCTTCCACGTGAACCTCAATTCCTTTCCGTAACGTCTATCTCCATAGATTAATCACACTAGCGGCTTTACGTTGTCTAGTAATCTCCCTTTCATGCACTTCACCATACTTGAGCCGTCTTTCTTCCCTCTCCTTTTCTGTCGTATCATCTGCCATCTTCCTCCATCCGAGCTTCCTTACCCAGCGCTCAGAATGGTTTAGCCGGCCATTGGGAGCACTTCTAGACTCATGGTAACCATCAATATCTTCATAGATAAAGTGATAGCATGTAGAAATGATCCCCTAAGCTCTCATAAAAACTCAAACTCAGCAACCTCTTGACAAGAATACGTGGAAATGGCATATTCCAGAGTGTATCTAGTTAGTACTCCTCCCCACTAGTGATCTACAACATAGGTTCATGTCAAATCTACATCTTGCAACCTTTGGTATTCTTATTTGGTCCATATCCATGATCCATAACACCAACTTGTTCTAGATGTGTAGGCTCAAAGCCACCCAAATAACTCTACTAGGAAACAACAGAAAAAAGTCTCATACAAATCATGGTATAGATTCTCCTCTACCCATCTACATGTATCAAACTCAGGTCCAGTGCTGAATCTCTAAAAAAAATCATCCTCCGTGCTCTTGAACCATGATTTAACATTTTCCAATGTCAACCGATCTGTCATTACTCTTTACACAGATCATGATGCATGATATATCCCACTACAACTTTGAAAATAGGTCCCCAACAGAACCAAGATGTAGTCAATTTTACTCCCATTATAAGAGGAAGGAATCCCATGCACGCCGACCTATCACCCAGCAGAAGCTGAGCGCTCACCCGAGGCACGCGTGGGTGCCGAGTCTCTCTTTTCTATGATTTTTTAGTGGGATGCATTCATCAGTGATTAGTATAGGAGTATTCAGGAAAGAAGTTTAGATATACAAAGATTACAAGGCTCAGGATGGCCTTCAGATCCCTATAGTTTCTTCAGACTGTGTGTTTTAAAAGACTCCATAACACATAATATAATAGAAAGGAAGCTACAACCATTCATTCATAGAATGAAAAGAAAGAAAGCTTCTATGAATGAAATATACATGAAACCCACTGATATTATCATCTAATTGTAACAAGTAACCTCATTGTATTAATTGGTTCATTACAAAGAGCCATAGATGGCATATTGTAGTCATGCCCATCACTAGGCTTGTATAACCATGCAAAAATAGAAAATAAATTACAATGCTAAGCTCAATACATCAGAGCCCTACTCGTAGTAATCCTACAGAGCTCTACCCACGATATCTCTCTTATCTTCTCCTCTTAGGTCTCTATCTCTATCTCCACACACACACACACACACACACACACACACACCTTTCTTGGTCTGCAAGAACTTGTATTTATCATCTTCTCGCGCTGCCAACTCCCCTTTCCTCGCCCTCAGATCCGTCACCAAGTGTCAAATGTGGTCCTTCAGTGAGCTTGTTTCCTTAGGCCTGAGCTCTCCACTCTATCTCATGATGGTCTTCTAGAAGACCCCTTTGCTGGCAAGCTCTTTCCTAGGCCACCTATTGATGGGTTGGCATCTTATCCACACACAACTGATCACACTTTTCACGTGTTCTAACTTTGTTTCTTGAATCGGATAAGTCCTGAATCTCCTTTCACTTGCCGCACGTTATATGCTTCCTTGAGCCTTTTCTCTTGCATGATTTTTCCTTGCGCACTATCCTGTAAATGGGGTCCCGTGTGGCCACACGCCTTCATACTTAGTCAATATTTCAGGAGCCCAACATGATGATGAACTAATTACATTGTTCTCTAGAAGGTTGAAACATGGTTCAGGTTACTACAGAGGTATATTGCCATACAAATGTTTCAATTATGGAAAGATTGGACATTTTCCCAATAAGTTCCTTTATAGAGATTAGGATGAGTAGGATGAAAAAGCTTAATCTCATGATAAATACAAGTAATCCAACAAAATTAAGAAGGAATTCATATGGATCAACAGTAAGAAGAATTTTTCTAAGAACAAGAAAATATGCTATACTAAAGAGGATTGCAGTTCTTCAAATTGCAGTAGTAGTTTTACTGATAGTGAGGATAGAGTGGTAGACTATGATAAACTGTTCATGGCGAATGAAGAAAGTTTCTTTAAAGGAGAGTATTCTATGTTTTATGATAGTGGATAGGAATCAGATGAAGAAGAGGAGGTGGTTAACTTCAAGGTGGAGTTTGAAAATTCCCTAGAGGAACTAAATCTTCAAAAGAAGAAAAATCAGAAAATGAAGTCAGTAAATAAGGATTATGAGGATCAGATCAAGTTTCTAGAGAAGAAAATTGGAAAAGATGTTAAAGAATTTGAAGATACCAAAAAAAATATTGAATACCAAATTGAAATTATCTCAACAATCCTAGAAGAAAAAGAAATTGAATGTGGTATGCTATGCACAAAATTTGAAACACATATTAAGATGCTTACAACTATTCTTAAGGTCAAGGAAGATGAGTGTATTAAGTTCACTGATGTATGAATTCCTTACAATTTGAGTTAGATATAGCTTTAAACAGATTGGAGATGTACCAAAGGTTTGAAAAGAGCACAAATAATTTAGATGATTTGTTGAGCGTGAAAAGGCATTAAAATGATAAGTCATGTTTAGGGTTCAAAGGAGACATCAAAGGAAAAGAAGTGATGCAAGATGACAATTTTTCAAGCAAGAATACTAAAGTTCCAAGCATCAAGAAGGATATAAATTTCAAGGACAACATGAAATAGGGGTCATTAAGGAAACAAAATGCATTAAGGTATGAAAGAAATTTCAATGGATTTTTTTACTCTTGTAATGGATTTGGACATAGAGCTATGGAGTGTATAAAATTTTCCAAGGATGAATACCCATGGAAGGAAAGTAGAAATGATCAGTCAAAGAACATCATATTTTAAAATTTCGACAAGAATGGCCACATAGAAATTTATTGTCTCCATGATTCACTAAGACAAAATTGGTGAAATGAAGGAAATAAGCATGTTGTATGTTTCAACTTCAATCAAGTTGGACACATTGCAAGACATTATTATCAAGAGACACCTAGAAAAAGATGGAAAGATGAATAATCCATAGGTGTGAGGTCTATTATTTTCTTTAATTGTAAGAATGCTAAATATATTTATAGATTCTATAAATGGATGATGAATGGTCATGAAAAGAAGACATCAATGAAGCCCAACTATGATAAGAAAAATAAGGAGGAACCTAAAGAAGAAATTTGTTCTAATCATAATGAGTATAGAAGTATGTTTGTTGTTGTAGAACCTCAAGAGATTCTGTTGTATGCTCAAGAATACTACCGAGTAGATGATATACAAGAAAATGTCAAGGAGTTAATAAATTTTATGATAGATCTTGACATCATGTACCATGAGGACATGGAATTTTTTCCTTATTAGATTCAATCAGGTGTATAGGGTGCCTCCATTAGGCTTCATAGAGTTGTCTTCTTGAGTACTTGTTATCCTGTAAAATTGACGAGGGCAATTTTACAGGTAAAAATACCAAAATTTTGTTCTGGTTACTCGTCGGGGTCCCTCAGCATTCGAAATGTTGTAAAATCCCTTTTCCGGGAAATCTAGTTTTCCGAACTTGGTCATTTTGGTCCTTTTTTGGCTGGGCACACCTTTTATCTATGCAACATAGGGTAAACTTGTGCCCCCTTTATTTCCTTTGGCGCACCTTTTGAAGTGTTGACACATCAATTGTTGCACCTTCCTGTGATGCACGTTTCTTGCCTACACCAAGTTGCATGCGCCTTCCTGTCAAAAACAAAAATGTTGCACCATGTTTTGGTGCGCCAAGGTGCTTGAAATCTAGTGTTGATAGTACTAAATTTGCACCAAGGTGCAGATAATTCCATGCTGACAAAATAATTTTCGCGCAAAAGGGCGTAAGTTTTTCCATGTCGACACTCATTTTGGTGCACCTCTTTAAAAAGTGGTTGGCACATTTATTACGCTTTTGGCTATATATAGGTGCATCCGCCCTGTCACTTTCACAATAAAAAACACGTGAAAATCTTTATTCCTCTACCCCTGTCAACGTGCCTGTCATTCTCGTGTAGCGTTCGTGGACACCACTTCATTTCTCTCATTCTATATATTCTGGGTAAGTGGTTCTTACTCCTCTTGTGTTTTTTTTATTGTTTTGTTGGTTGTTTGTGAGGTAGGATGAAATGGATCTGAGAAACCATAAACCCCTCCTGCCGTTCTTGCAAATCTTCCCTCCCAAGCTATTTTCACCCTCTTTCCAGATCTACTGGCCAAGAGAGCTTTGTCTCAAAAGTGAACCCAAATCTCTTTGCTATGCCCCCTTCACCGTCTAAATCCATGAAGAAGGAGGCCTAAAAGACCATCTAAACCCATCAAGAAAGGAGAGAAAACCTAAAATTTGTTTCTAAGCTGCATTTTTCTCTAGGTGTAATCACCACCCTTGTTACAAAAAAGACAGTCGCACCAAGAGGGCGCACTGACCTTGATTGCAACACAAAAAATCCCTGCGCCATGCATAAACCAAGTAAATCCTAAACCCGGCGTTTGTGCAATCCCGCTTACAACAACATAAGTGTTATGTAATAATTTCCTACGCCGCGCAAAAGACCCCCCTTTTGCGCACATAAAGTTAGTGCTACATGCATTAATCCTGTGCCCTTCGACGCACCAAAATTCCATGTTACATACAAATTGCCTGTGCCATTGGCGCATCCTGCTCGCATGCAACACAAAAACTTATTTGCACCCAGTATAAAACTACATATAATGGTGCAAGTGCACCCCTGTCTACAATAACAATGATGTTATATACAAAATCCTTGCGCCCTGCGCCCTTTGGCGCTGATTTATTCCTTGTAACACTCTACTTTAGTGTGCCATACTATTAACCCTGCAGCCTGCAGTGTACCTACACCCTGCGCCCAGAAGCCTTAAAATTTGTAACTCCTCATTCTGTGATGCTTTAATGGAAGATCTGATGGCTAACATGGCTCTTTTACGTTGGACTTTGCTCCTTCTTCTTGCAGATCAACAATTGAACTCAGATCCACATATGTCTACATAAAGCAAAAGGCAAACCAAGTCAAAGGGTAAGGCTAAGCTTACAGAGGAAGAGATGAAATAAAAGTATCAAAGGGTCAGAAAGCCTGAGTCCCAGGCAGAATGTGACCTAGACATTAGAGATTTCGATCTCGGCCACATCGACATGGATGATTTCTGGGCTAGAACCAGTAGGGTCACAGGTAGTCCTTGGATGGACAAACTGGTGGGCAGTGGTCTACATTTTGTTGGGGGAATCCCCGTGAGCATAGTAAATAATGAGTTTATGATGGTGGTGGCCCGCTATTACAACAAAGACACAAGGTGTGTCGAAAATGAAAAGGGCGAGGTCATAATCAACCTCACTGCCCGACACTTTGAGATCATGCTAGGCATTCCCCACCACCGAAATTTTGTGGCTATAAGCCAAGAAGACTGCATCAAAGCGTGGGGGGATAACGAAGATAAATGCATGCAGCTGATGAACGAAGTGTACTTAAAGAATAAGAAGGTGATAACTAGGTGGCCACAGGTTATTCACCGTAGCGACTTCTCTAAGGACCTGAGTGATACCATCACCTTCCTAATTAGAGTTTTTGGGCTTTCTGATGCCCATTACTTTCACAAATGGATGCTCAGGTACCTAGAAACCATGAATAAGAATGTTCCTGATCAACGCTTTGAGTGGGAAGAGATCATCAGCAGCACTATATCTGAGAAGCTCCAACAACTCACCACAATGGAGAGGTTCTACATGAACTCCTATGTAGTCTATGTTGTAGCCTAAGAGAGGGATTATCCAGCACTGAGCCGATGCGGAGTTTGGCCTCAGGTGAAGATATATGAATACTACCCAGAGCTGAAGCTGGAAAATAGCATCTCATAGTTTACCAAGATCAATGATGCTTTCTTGTACAACATAGTCTACCTTTTGAGGCTAAATATGACTCATGGTCGAATGACCAAGAGCATAGTCACAACGACTGAGAAGTGGGGAGCACTATTTACCCAATTCCCCACCTTCACCTATCTCAGAGTAGCTAACTTCTTGGGGGAGCCCACCAAATTGCCAAGGTATGCTGGCCCTAACCTGATCCTGTTGGAGCTGTCTAGATAGCTCATAACATACCATGAGAAGTGTCTGAAGAGAAAGAAGGGTGGAACTCCTTTCCCCCTTATAGTGGGTAGGTACACCTACATTTCCCACAACAAATCCTGGGAAATGTTCGCAGAGCTAGAACTGCTCAATCTAAAGCACAATTTCTCGGCAAGGCCCACCTTCGATCTAAGAAATTGCCTCCCTAAGGCAAAAGTCGATCTGATCCACATTCCACAGATCGAGGATATCTACATCGACCTGTATCATGAGGTTGAACTCATAAGAAAGGATCACTCTCGCCTTGCCATGACAAAGATTATTCAGTATGGCGTGGTCATTGTTCCAAAATGTTATCAAACTATCGATTAAGAAGTTGATCAGGTGTATCTAGACACATATGGGGACAACTGGCCATTTGCCGAAATAGATAGAACAAAGGCACCTCAAACCATTGAGGTAAGGGTTAAAGAAACATTGCGGCGAATAGAACACTGGTGCAGAATGAATGGCCTTATCTACCTCAGAGTAGATTTCACCATGTCCCCTTTGGGTAACGCACCTGTTAGGCTGAAACATCTGCAAAAGGTCAAAGGCAAGGATAAAGAGGGAGAATCAAGCTCCACTCAAGAAGAAGCTCCTGAGAGCCCTCCTTCTGCCGCATAGGAACAAGTTGTTACTTTGGCATCGCTAGAAAAAGAAGCAACAAAGAGTGTTCCAATGGGCACATCCACTCAGGATGTTGCCACTGCAACAACCATGGAGGTTCCCACCATTCCTCCTCCCCCTTCTCATATGACTCAAGTGACCATTCCTTTGGTTGTATCCTCTCCCCCATCTTCTACTGTTCCCCCTTCCTCGTCCTCCATCTTCTCTTCTCTCACGGAGTTGTCCCCCACTTTATCTTCTCTCATCTCTCAGCTCCCTTCCATTCCCATGACTACCTCACCTGCAGTATCTCCCCCTCCCATGACCACTTTCTTGGCCTCTCTCTCGATGCCGCCACCAAGTGTCTCTACGCATTTCCCCTCATCCACTGTAGTTTCTCCCTCTTCCACCACTGGTCCCACTCCTTAGGTCCAGCATGGATTTCTCAGCACTTGATTTAGCATAAGACGAAAGTCCCTATTGCACCTATGGACTTCTCCGTCATCCCAACAAAGTAGACTAAGAAGCAAAAGCTGATAACTCACTTCTCTCAGAGTGCATCGGGAGAAAGAGTAATAGAGGTCGCGTATCCCGATCCTTCAAAGGATAAAAAGGATATGTCTCCTATAGATTATACAGTGACGCAGGTCACAATGGGAATTTCTTCTGAAAGCCTTCAAGGGGAGGCCCTATCTGCGGTGGATGCCCTTTGCAAGAAGCTCCAAGAAGAAAAGGAAGAGAAGAGGCTACTAAAAGAGCAGAACAAACATCTTCTCCACGCCCTGCAGAAAATGGGCAGTGCACCTACTACAACTGCCACTGAAACTCCTGAGGTCCTAAGCCAGGATAAGATAAATGAATACGCCAAAATTGGTGAACAAGGTATGGCAGTTTCTTCCTGGAGAGATTAGATCCTCAAAGACAGCGAGGAGGTAATTGTCAAGTTCACTGAATTATATCATAACATTGGTCAGGTGAACAAGGATCTCCAAGTGATTGCGAGACCTATCTCCGAAGAGTTGGACCATGCTAGGTTGCAACACGAGACGTTCCAGAAAATTCTCGACTACTCAGTCGATGATTTGGTAAAATTTGGCATTTTCGATCACTCCAGGTTACCTAGCAAAATCCTTGTTGCGTTGGACTACCAGGTCGATCAGATGGAATTCATCCTGGAGAAGATAGATAAGGTCAAGGAGGAAGCCCTGAATGCGATGCATCAAATAGAGCAAATTGTTCTAAGAATGTCTCCAGACCTGCTCACTCCTTCATTCACCTTGAGGAAGGAAAATGAAACTATTCGGATCTTCAAGGAGATCGTCTCGCAAAGGCTAGGGCCAGAAGTCACTTTTGACATGGAATGCATCAATAATCTTCTGGCCTTCCATGATTTTGTGGGGTACCTGATGGAGGCAGGTAATGAATATTTTAAACTCCCCGAAAAACTCAGAGATGAGCAGGAGACTTGCGAGGTCATCGACGATCATACCAAGGGTCTTTCCCAGGATCAACTTCAACCTATGGTCAGTAAATTCATGGAATATTGGACCCAGTTCCACATTACCTCTCCCGAACAGCAGCAGAAGCAAGATACCCCGTTTCATCTGTGAGACGACGATGAATACCCTTCTTCCTCTTGGCTTTCTTTTTGTAAGTATCTAAGAGTATGTTGACACAAATAATCACATCATCCATGTTGCACCATGGGATGTTGTCATCCACCAAGTTTCCCAAAGTCAACAATTGACTTTTAGATATTTTGTAATTAGTTGTTTGTTTCTTTTTGCCTTCCCTCTTCTCCTTCTTTTATATATATTTGAATACTTATTGTATTCAAGTGGTCGACACTTTTTAGATAAAAAATAGAAGTAAGGATAAAAGGCTTTGTACTTTTTGTAACAGAAGAAAACATTAATACAAATATTAAGACTTTGTGCTGAATATGTGTGTTATGGGCATCTGATCTTTCTTATGTCAGATCTATGCATTTATTCTGTTGGATCTATCTCTAATTTTTTTGTCATTTGTTCATTAGTATTGCTTTGTTCGTCTATGCAAGTAGGTTCGGATCTGTTTACTACCAGCCCAAAACATAGACCCTCTGACCTTTCTACTTTGGAATTTAATTCTTTTCTCCCTTCAGATCCGTATTCCTTCCTTTCCTTCCTTCGTTCCTTTCCGTTCTTTGTCAAAACTACCTCTGTTGGGATGAGATCCTAAACCCCCTGAAGGCAGAATATTGTGGGACTTGCACAAATTCCTGCTGGTAGAGTAGCAATAAACTAGTTTTGCTTTGCTTTCTCAAAGAGGGGCTATGCCCTGCACACTGTTGGCTCGTCTATCCATAGATCTGCCCACCCGACAGATTTTTAGACTAATAGTTTTTGGTGACTCTTCTGGGGATCGAACAGATCTAACAGATCTATGGTAGTGGTATATTAGAAAATCAGTAAAAATCAAAGAAATCACTACCTGTCTGCAAATTTTAACTTTTGTTCAAAATCCAAAATTTTTGCAAAAATGCTCCAAACTGAAAATTTTCTTCAGAGATCCATAGATCGGGACTAGATAGAGATCTTTAGTTCGTTGAATTTTTACAAAAACCCGTATTTTTTCGTAGATCTGAGTTTTTAACTGTTTTGCAAAATTTCAAACCCTTGGCAAAAGTCAACTCTAAGATCCGAAAATAAGCCTACTAAGTTGTCCATCATTTTATCCTCATTAATCTTTGTCATTAAACTGCAATCGGTTCTCAAAAGAGGGATAACATTAAATATCTAGAAAAGTACATGCTGCTGATTTTTGTCAATAAAATCAGAAAATCAGCAAGTACAATAAAAAGAGTTCTTTAATTTGCTCCAAAATATTGCAGATCTGAAAGGTACACTGGCAGGTGAACCATTTACTCGTAGCAAGAGAGCTCATGGAGAATTCGATCCTACTTTCGATCTGCTTCGAAGGCACAACTTTAGTGTTACACTGGCACACTTCTCATTGCTAAGTTCAGCTGACTGGTCATCCAGAAGTGTCTCACCCCCACAAAGGAAGCATTTCTCACAAGGAGCATCCACATCACTTTGCAGTGCTTTGTTGCTCAATGGAACTGTGCTTCCAGCTCACGTCATTTTTCCATCCATTCAAATGGGAGTACCATGGGGAAATGCTATGGGCCCTCTCGCTTTGTCACACCCTGTTCACATGCTCCCTCACAAAAACTGGAAGAATTATCCCAAATTTGATGGAAGCGGAAACCAAAGTATGGATGCACACATATCTGCATTCATCATGTCATGTAGTATCCTGGATGTGACCCATGAGGATGTGTCACTTCGCCTCTTCCTGGAAACCTTGCAAGGACCCGCAGCGGAATGGTTTCAGCATTTACCGGCTGGGTCTATCACTAGTTCAGCTACATTATATTATGCGTTTGAGGACAGGTATAAGCCTTCAGAGGACGCGTTCACATTACTATCCAAGATCACTCACCTGAAGAAGGAGGTCTATGAAACCATGCGTGATTTCATCACCCGTTTCAATTCACTAATCAACCGAGTTCCTCCTACCATGCTGCCAATGCCAGAAAATCAGAAGTGTTTCTTTATAAACGCCATGAGCTCAAAAGTAAGTTTCTTACTCTTGCAAGAACATGTCGCTACTTTGGTTCTCGCCCAAGCTGCTGCCATATGGATTGAAGATAACTTGCTAATATCTGGCTAATTAAAGAGAGAACCATCCAATCCTAAAGCTTCGATTCCTTCTCCCGCCACTTCATCAGATCCGACATTCCAGAAGATGGCAAATGAATTGCTCGCGTTAAAGAAGTAGCTAGCTTAGGCTTCTCCTATCACTTCATACCGGGATATCCCATGGAGGAATTTTTACTTCTAACAACGTCCCACAAAGGTTGTGCCTACCTGCAGCTGCTCCACGGTTGGCGCTTGAGGCCCCTCCGGGAAATGCTTTAGCCGAAATCGAAGAAGAGGAGCAAAATTATGAAGAACCTTCATCACCAGGTGAAGACGATCAAGATGTTGGTGAACCGACTGGCGACTCTACTATTGGGCATATGGAATTTTATTAGGAATCTAATGAAGAAGAGGGTACCCAAGGGTACGCAAGTGGGCATTCATATGTTATTTTCACCGGCTCGTAAGGAAAAGAAGCAGAAGTTGCTGCGAAGATGCAGAAAGAGAAGGCCGTGTCAAACACGCCTCCAACCATCGCTAAAAGAGGTAGTCCCCTTCCTGCTCAACCTGTTATTACGTCTTTTTCAAAGAAATATTTTTCCCCTATCTCCCCTTCGAATCAGCCCTCTCATATTCCTATCAAGACCAATAATCCTACCCTACCATTATGAAATGAGGTACTCATTCCTTCATCAACACAACCCTTAGCCGCATTTGACATAATTTATCATGCTAAAAAGGCCAAGATCCAAATGTCTGAAGCCAAGTATCTTTAGTCTAACCCTAAGCAGATTGTAAGGTTGACCGAATACATCCAAAGCCAAGCTGTCATAACTACTTAGGTTTCCCCAAAAGGAATCCTTTCTACTCCTCTAGCGTCTCGCATAAATGTTGCCTCGACTTCTGCATTAGGAAAAATAGAACCTTTCTATCTCTCCCTCCTAATTAATGGCCACAAACTAAGCAACTGCATAATTGATTCTGGGGCTTCTGATAACATCATGCCAGAAAAGGTTGCCCATGCTCTGGGCCTCACACTTACCAAGCCTTTCAGCAGATGTTATTCCTTGGAAACCAAGCAGGTTTCATTGATTGGTCAAACCAAAGATGCGCAGTTTGCATTTGCGGCTTTCCCAGAGAAAAGAGTAAAGATGACCATCCTCATTGCCGATATTCCGGTAGCATATGGAATTCTATTGGGAAGGAGTTTTTGCAGTGAGGTTGGTGGAGAGATTCATATGGACTGGTCTAAGGCTAGAATCCCCATCAAAGGTGTAATGCAAACATTGGAGCCGGAATCACAAAAGAAGTACTTGGTTACTAACTCCGATGACCCCAAAGCCCAAATTCTCTTCGAATCATCAGGGATGGGGAGCTATTTCTTATCTATAGAGTCTGATAGAATAGATATTCTCGTCTAAGAAGAGGATCTTAACAATATATGGATGTTGCAGTTTGATGGCAGCTGCGCGACTAGTGGGTGCGGTGTTGAAGTCGTGCTAATATCTCCCGAGGAGGAGATTATTCGTCTCTTTCAAGTTGTAATTTTTCAACATGAATAATACTGCTGAGTATGAATCTTTGTTACTTGGCATGCAAGCCATAAAGAAAAGGGGAATCAAGAACTTAAAAGTACATGGTGATGTAGAACTGGTCATAAATCAAGTTAAAAGGATATACCAAGTGAAAAATGAAAGGCTCAGGAATTACTGTAACACGGTATGGGAAAACATTGAGGAGTTTGATGATTTTTCAATAAAATCCATCACAAGATCTCAAAACGACATGGCCGACTCATTAGCCATCTCAGCATCCCTCATGCTCCCTCACCCAGGTTTGAAAACAAACACATATACCATTGAGGTAGTTTTCCGCCCAAGTGTGCCAGACAACTCTCAGCACTGGTAGGTATTCAATGACGATAATCAACTTATTTCCTTCCTGGAAAAGGAAGAGAATTTCAGTGAGCTTCATTTTGAAGGATCTACTTCTACATGCCATGAATCAGTTACAGATCAAAACAAGGAATCAAAAGGAAATGATGGCATATGTCAGCTCAAAGGAAATAAAATTCCAAGAGGTTTGGTTTCATTGGAACGTTTGTTCGACAGACATGATCATTTTGTAAAAAAGAAAAGGCGAGATGATCCTAACTCCTCTCCAGAAACTGAACTGGTCAATTTAGGTTCGGTAGAACATCCGCAGTTTGTAAACATCAGAAAATGTTGCACACCCGAAGAAAAGTGGAAATTCATCAAATTGATGAAGAAATACATGGATGTATTGGCATGGTCCTATGCCGATCTAAAGTCTTTCAAGCCAAAATACGTCCAGCATGACATCCCGTTGAAAGAAGGTGTCAAACCCTTTCACCAGAAACAGAGGCACTATAATCCCAAGATCTCAGATACCATCCAGGCTGAAATTTAGAAGATGCTGGATGCAAGGATCATTTTTCCTATCCATCACAATACCTGGGTCACAAACATTGTTCCAGTATGCAAGACAAATGGTGAGATATGCATATGAGTAGATTTTCGTAACTTAAATCAAGCGTCCTTGAAGGACAACTACTCGCTTCCCATAATGGATTAGGTTCTACAGGCAGTAACTGGTTCGGAAATGTTGTCCATGCTTGATGGTTTTTTGGGCTATAATTAGATTGAAGTCTCACCTGGAGACCAATTCAAAACAACATTTACTACCCCCTGGGGCACATTTGCCTATAGCAGGATGCCTTTTGGCTTGACCAATGCCAATGCCACGTCCCAGTGGGAAATGGAATTCATGTTCAAAGGTATGATGGGGAAGGTCATTGTAGTTTATTTGGATGACTTAACTATGTTCTATAAACAATGAAATGATCATTGTGATCATTTGGAGCAAGAACTGATTAGATGCCGAGAACACAGAATTTCCCTAAATCCAAAAAAGTATGTTTTCGGAGTCACTGAAGGAAAGTTACTGGGACACATTGTAAGTAAGGAAGGGATAAAGATAGATTCCGAAAGGGTTAGGGCTATTCAGAGTCTTACTTTACCCACAAGAAAGACCGACATTCACTCTTTCTTCGGAAAATTAAACTTTCTCAGATGCTTCGTTCCCGACTTTGCTAAAAAGACTCGCCACATATCAAACATGATTAAAGGGTCACCAAGTTTCCAGTGGAGCGAAGAAGGAAAGGCGTCATTCGAGGATATAAAAGCCTCCGTCATTCATGCACCAACCCTGGTATGTCCTGACTTCTCCAAGGATTTTATCATGTATAGCTATGAATCTGAGCATACGGTATCAGCCATCCTAATGTAAAAGAATTCTGAGGATGTCGAATCCTCGATCGAGTTCATGATCTCTCCCCTCAAGCCTCATGAATTAAAGATGTCTTAGTTGGAAAAGCATGCCTTTGCCATTGTCAAAGCAGTCAAGAAATTTAGGTATTATATTCTAAACTCTCACATAGTGGTGCTGGTCCCTGACACGGCAGTCAAGTCAATCTTAACTCAACAGGAGTTAGGGAGTTTGCAAGGAAATTGGATTGTAAAGGTTCAAGAGTACAATCTAGATATAAAACCAACCAAGTTGGTAAGAGGCAAGGGTCTATGTCATCTCATGGCTGAAAACTGAGATTTAGAAGACCCTAAGGAAAAGGATGATTGCACCGATGGAGCACAAAGCCAGCTGGAGAAAGTCGATTCTCTACCCATGGTTCTATTTGTCGCGACTAGCGATGAATGGTATTCTAATATTGCTTTCTTTCTCACTTATGGTGAGTTCCCAACTCATCTAACTTCAAAGGAGAAATGTGCTATAAAGCTCAGAGTAGCCAGATATGTCATCTGGGATGACTACTTATACAAAGGCAGAATAGATGGCATCTTCTTACAATGTGTTAACAAGCCACAACAGATAAAGCTACTTGAGAATTTTCATGATTCATCCTATGGTGGTCATTTCTCCTCTTCCGTGACGGCACACAAGATCATCCGGGCCAAGTACTATTGGCCAACGCTGTTTCAAGATACAACCACCTGGGTGACAAAATGTGAACTCTGCTAAAAAAAATTTGGCAAGCCAAACTTGGGTACTTTTCCCCTCAGGCCGGTCATTATTGATGAACCATTCAGGTAGTGGGGAATTGACTTTATTGGAGCACTCCATCCCCAATTGAGTGCCAGACATAGTTATGTCCTGACAGCAACAGATTACTTCACCAAATGGGTGGAGGCCATTCCTGTCAAGAATGCCACCTCTGAAGTTGTTTACAATTTCATCAAAGAGAATATCATCGTGAGATTTGGCATTCCACACAAAATCATTGCTGATAACGCTTCCAACTTCTCCTCACGAGAAGTTGTTGGTTTTTTCTATGAACACGGGATAATCTTGGCCCACGCCTCAGATTATTACCCCTAGGGAAATGGTCAGGCAGAATCCAGTAATAAAAACTTAGTAACTATCATACGGAAGCTAGTTGATGAGAGTCAGCGAACGTGGCACAAGTCATTGTATGAAACTTTGTGGGTGGACCACATTACTCCCAAGAGGTCTCTCGGTATGTCACCTTTTCAAGTGTTATATGGAATCGACACCGAGCTTCCCATTTCTGCAGAACTTCCTGCTTTGTGCTTGGCACGAGCAATTGAAGATGAGACTTTCCAAAATTCTCTTGAAAAGAGGATCATGTATCTATCAGAGCTCGAAGAAAAAAGAGTAAGAGTGGTCGACAGGATCACTGAACATCAGAATCAAGTTAAGAGATTGTTCGATAAAAAAGCCAAGCAAAGAGATTTCCAAATGGGAGATCTCGTCCTTTTGTGGGACAAACGAAGAGAGCCAAAGGGCATGCATGGGAAATTTGATTCTCTATGGAGAGGACCTTTCAAGATCAAGCAGCTCAATGGAGAGAATAGCTTCTATCTCTCGTATCTAGACGGAACTGATCTCCCGCTTCCCTATAGCGGGAAGCATCTCAAAATATTCAGGAAGTAGAGCTTTCTCTCTTCTTTGTACAGTTTGCTTTATGTTGTGTGTTTTCTTTCGTTTTGTGTTTGCTTTCGTCATCGACCCTTGTTTTTGACTCTGTACCTAATGGATAGGCACATGTTGATATGGGGTTCTCTACCCTTGAGCTTCACTCAAAGATAGTCCCCAGAAAGAGCCAGTTGTTATCCTGTAAAATTGACGAGGGAAATTTTACAGGTAACCATACCAAAATTTTGTTCTGGTTCCTTGTCGGGGTCCCTCAGCGTTCAGAATGTTGTAAAATCCCTTTTTGGGAAATCTAGTTTTCCGAACTTGGTCATTTTGGTCCTTTTTTGGCTGGGCGCACCTTTTATCTATGCAACACAGGGTAAACCTGTGCCCCCTTTATTTCCTTTGGTGCACCTTTTGAAGTGTTGACACATCAATTGTTGCGCCTTCCCGTGATGTGCCTTTCTTTCCTGCGCCAAGGCGCATGCGCCTTCTTGTCAACAACAAAAATGTTGCACCATGTTTTGGTGCGCCAAGGCGCTCGAAATCCAGTGTTGACAGTACTAAATTTGTGCCAAAGGCGTAGATAATTCCATGCTAACAAAAACATATCCGTGCCAAAGGGTGCAAGGTTTTCCATGTTGACACGCATTTTGGTGTGCCTCTTTAAAAAGTGGTTGGCACATTTATTGCACTTTTGGCTATATATAGGCGCATCCGCCCTGTCACTTTCACAATCAAAAACACGTGAAAATCTTTATTCCTCTGCACCTGTCAGCGCGCCCGTCATTCTCGTGTCACGTTCGTGGACCCCACTTCATTTCTCTCATTCTATATATTCCGGGTAAGTGGTTCTTACTCCTCTTGTGTTTTTGTTTTGTTGGTTGTTTGTGAGGTAGGATGAAATGGATCTAAGAAACCATAAACCCCTCCTGCCCGTTCTTGCAAATCTTCCCTCCCAAGCCATTTTCACCCTCTTTCCAGATCTACTGTCCAAGAGGGATCTGTCTCAAAAGTGAACCCAGATCTCTTTGCTATGCCCCCTTCACCATCTAAATCCATGAAGAAGGAGGCCTAAAAGACTGCAAACCCATCAAGAAAGGAGAGAAAACCTAAAAGTTGTTTCTGAGCTGCATTTTTCTCTGGGCGCAATCACCACCCTTGTTACAGAAAACACAGTCGCGCCAAGAGGGCGCACTGACCTTGATTGCAACACACAAAATCCCTGCGCCATGCATAAACCAAGTAAATCCTAAACCCGGCGCTGGCGCAATCCCGCTTACAACAACATAAGTGTTATGTAATAATTTCCTGCGCCGCGCCAGAGACCCCCCCTTTTGCACACATAAAGTTAGTGCTACACGCATTAATCCTGCACCCTTTGGTGCACCAAAATTCCATGTTACATGTAAATTACCTGCACCATTGGTGCATCCTACTCCCATGCAACACCAAACTTATTTGCGCCTAGTATAAAACCACATATAATGGCGCAGGCGCACCCCTGTCTACAATAACAATGATGTTATATGCAAAATCCTTACGCCCTGCGCCCTTTGGCGCTGATTTATTCCTTGTAACACTCTGCTTCAGTGCGCCATACTATTAACCCTGCAGCCTGCAGTGTACCTGCGCCCTGCGCCCAGAAGCCTTAAAATTGCTAACTCCTCATTCTGTGATGCTTTAATGGAAGATCTGACGTGGCTAACATGGCTCTTTTGCATTGGAATTCACTCCTTCTTCTTGCAGATCAGCAATTGAACTCAGATCCACATATGTCTACATCAAGCAAAAGGCCAACCAAGTCAAAGGGTAAGGCTAAGCTTACAGAGGAAGAGATGAAATACAAGTATCAAAGGGTCAGAATGCCTGAGTCCCAGGCAGAATGTGACCTAGACATTAGAGATTCTGAACTCGGCCACATCGACATGGATGATTTCTGGGCCAGAACCAGGAGGGTCACAGGCAGTCCTTGGATGGACAAACTATTGGGCAGTGGTCTACATTTTGCTGGGGGAATCCCCATCAGTGTAGTAAATAATGAGTTTATGATGGTGGTGGCCCGCTGTTACAACAAAGACACAAGGTGTGTCAAAAATGAAAAGGGTGAGGTCATAATCAACCTCACTGCCCGACACTTCGAGATCATGCTAGGCATTCCCCACCACCGACATTTTGTGGCTATAAGCCAAGAAGACTACATCAAGGCATGGGAGGATAACAAAGACAAATGCATGCAGCTGATGAACGAAGTGTACTTAAAGAATAAGAAGGTGATAACCAGGTGGCCACAGGTTATTCACCGTAGCGACTTCTCTGAGGAACTAAGTGATACCATCACCTTCCTAAGTAGATTTTTTGGGCTTTCTGATGCCCATTACTTTCACAAATGGATGCTCAGGTACCTAGAAACCATGAATAAGAATGTGCTTGATCAGCGCTTTGAGTGGGCAGAGATCATAAGCAACACCATATCTGAGCAGCTCCAACAACTCACCACAACGGGGAGGTTCTACATGAACTCCTACGTAGTCTACACTGCAGCCTCGGAGAGGGATTATCCAGCACTGAGCCGATGCAGAGTTTGGCCTCAGGTGAAGATATATGAATACTACCCAGAGCTGAAGCTAGAAAATAGCATCTCACAGTTTACCAAGATCAATGATGCTTTCTTCTACGGCATCGTCTGCCTTTTGAGGCCAAATATGACTCATGGTCAGATGACCAAGAGCATAGTCACAGTGACTAAGAAGTGGGGAGCACTATTTACCCAATTCCCCACCTTCACCTATCTCAGAGTAGCTAACTTCTTGGGGGAGCCCACCAAATTGCCAAGGTATGCTGGCCCTAAGCTGATCCTGTTGGAGCTGTCCAGACAACTCATAACATACCATGAGAAGTGTCTGAAGAGAAATAAGGGTGGAACTCCTTTTCCCCTTACAGTGGGCAGGTACACCTACATTTCCCACAAAAAATCCGGGGAAATGTTCACAGAGCTAGAACTGCTCAATCTAAAGCACAATTTCCCAGAAAGGCCCACCTTCGATCCAAGAAATTGCCTCCCTAAGGAAAAACTCGATCCGATCCACATTCCACAGATCGAGGATATCTACATCGACCTGTATCATGAGGTCGAACTCAGAAGAAAGGATCACTCTCACCTGGCCCTGGCAGAGATTATTCAGTATGGCATGGCCATTGTTCCAAAAGGTTATCAAACTACCGATATAGAAGTTGATCAGGTGTATCTAGACATGGATGGGGACAGCTGGCCGTTTGCCGAAATAGATAGAACAAAGGCACCTCAGACCATTGAGGTAAGGGTTAAAGAAACATTGCCGCGAATAGAACACTGGCATAATGAATGGCCTTATCTACCTCGGAGTAGATTTCACCATGTCCCCTTTGAGAAATGCACCTGTCAGGCCGAAACATCTGCCAAAGGGAAAAGGAAAGGATAAAGAGGGAGAATCAAGCTCCGCTCAAGAAGAAGCTCCTGAGAGCCCTCCTTCCGCCGCACAGGAACAAGTTGTAACTCTGGCATCCTCGAAGAAAGAAGCGGCAGAGAGTGTTCCAATGGGCACATCCATTCAGGATGTTGCCACTGAAACAACCATGGAGGTTCCCACCATCCCTTCTCCCCCTTCTCATGTGACTCAAGCAACCATTCCTTTGGTCATATCCTCTCCCCCATCTTCTATTGTTCCCCCTTCCTCGTCCTCCATCTTCTCTTCTCTCACGGAGCTGTCCCCCACTATTTCTTCTCTCATCTCTTAGCTCCCTTCCATTCCCATGACTACCTCACCTGCAATATCTCCCCCTCCTGTGAGCACTTTCTTGGCCTCTCTCTCGATGCCACCACCAAGTGTCTCTACGCATTTCCCCTCATCCACTGCAGTTGCTCCCTCTTCCACCACTAGTCCCACTCCCTTAGGTCCAGCATGGCTTTCTCAACACTTGAGTCAGCATAAGAGGAAAGTCCCTATTGCACCTATGGACTTCTCTGTCATCCCAGCAAAGGGGGCTAAGAAGAAAAATCCGATAACTCACTTCTCTCAGAGTGCATTGGGAGAAAGAGTAATGGAGATCGCATATCCTGATCCTTCAAAGGATAAAAAGGATCTGTCTCCTACAGATTATACAATGACGTAGGTCATAATGGGAACGTCTTCTGAAAGCCTTCAAGGGGAGGCCCTATCTACGGTGGATGCCCTTTGCAAGAAGCTCCAAGAAGCAAAGGAAGAGAAGAGGCTACTAAAAGAGCAGAACAAGCATCTTCTCCATGCCCTGCAGAAAATGGGCAGTGCACCTCCTACAACTACCACTGAAACTCCTGAGGTCCTAAGCCAAGATAAGATAAATGAATATGCCAAAATTGGTGAACAAGGTATGGCAGTTTCCACCTGGAGAGATCAGATCCTCAAAGACAGCGAGGAGGTAATTGTCAAGTTCACCGAATTATATCAGAACATTAGTCGGGCGAACAAGGATCTCCAGGTGATTGCGGGACCTATCTCCAAAGAGTTGGACCATGCTAGGTTGCAACACGAGACATTCCAGAAAATGCTCGACTGCTCAGTCGATGATTTGGTAAAATTCAGAATTTTCGATCACCCCAGGGTACCCAGCAAAATCCTTGCTGCGTTGGACTACCGGGTCGATCAGATGGAATTCATCCTGGAGAAGATAGACAAGGTCAAGGAGGAAGCCCTGGATGCAATGCATCAAATGGAGCAAATTGTCCTAAGAATGTCTCCGGGCTTGCTCACTCCTTCTTTTTCCTTGAGGAAGGAAGATGAAACTATTCGGATATTTAAGGAGATCGTCTCGCAAGGGCTAGGGCCAGAAGTCACTTTTGACACGGAATGCATCAATAACCTTCTGGCCTACCATGATTTTGTGGGGTACCTGATGGAGGTAGGTAATGAATATTTCAAGCTCCCTGAAAAACTCAGAGATGAGCGGGAGACTTGCGAGGTCATCGGTGATCATACCAAGGGTCCTTCCCAGGATCAACTTCAGCCGATGGTCAGTAAATTCATGGAATATTGGACCTAGTTCCACATTACCTCTCCTGAACAACAGCAGAAGCAAGATACCCCCTTTCAGCCTCGAGACGATGATGAATATCCTTCTTCCTCTTGACTTTTTTTTTTGTAAATATCTAAGAGTATGTTGGCACAAATGATGACATCATCCATGTTGCACCATGGGATGTTGTCATCCACCAAGTTGCCCAAAGTCAGCAATTGAATTTTAGATATTTTGTAGATATTTTGTAATTAGTTGTTTGTTTCTTTTTGCCTTCCCTCTTCTCCTTCTTCTATATATATTTGAATACTTGTTGTATTCAAGTGGTGGACACTTTTTAGATAAAAAAATAGAAGTAAGGATAAAAGGATTTGTACTTTTTGTAACAGAAGAAAACATTAATACAACTATTAAGACTTTGTGCTGAATATGTGTGTTATGGGCATATGATTTTTCTTATGTCAGATCTATGCGTTTATTCTGTTGGATCTATCTCTAATTTTTTTTGTCATTTGTTCATCAGTATTGCTTTGTTCGTCTATGCAAGTAGGTTCGGCTCCATTTATTACCAATCCCAAAACATAGACCTTTTGATCTTTCTGCTTTGGAATTCATTTCTTTTCTCCCTTCGGATCTATCTTATCTTCCTTTCTTTCCTTCATCTCCTTTCCTGTTCTTCGGTTGGAAACTACCTCTATTGGGATGAGATCCTAAACCCATTGAAGGTAAAATATTGTGGGACTTGCACAGATTCCTACTAGTAGAATAGCAATAAACCAGTTTCGCTTTGCTGTCTTAAAGAGGGGCTATGCCCTGCACACTGTTGGCTCATCTATCCATAGATCAACCCACCCGATAGATTTTTGGACCAACAGTACTGAACCATGATGCTTATTTGGATGAAGTAATATGTTGAGGTATGTTCTAAATTAGTCCCTCTAGCCATATTTAAATGTCTTAAGTATTTTATGTTGTTCTTTAAGAGTTATGAGGTCAATGTGTCTTTCATTATATGTTTCATCCCATTTTGGCATGAATAAAAGTTGATTGATTTATGAGAAGGTCAGAAGTCTATAACAGTATAAGGTCTACATATATGTGTCTTGAAGGAAGCTGTAAGATGGTGTAAGAAAAATAAAGGGAGTCCTTGAGTTTATGAATATTATAGAGATCATTTTGTATTCTGTTGCATTTTAGCTTCATTTTTCCTATGGTATTTTTTTGATTTTGCTTTGGTTATGCTATTTTTCAGCAACGATGTGGATGCATCAAGAATATGGTTAACGATGATGTCAATGTGAAATGAAGCACTCCAGGTTTATGAGGAAGTTGACTAAGTTCATATGATGTATTATTAGTCCTTGTTTCATGTTTGAAGATGTTTCAAGTGTTCTCATGACTATTGAAGGTAGTATGAAGAAGTTTAAGCTTTATATAGGTTGTGAAATCCTAGATGATATGTTCTTCAGTGGAGATGCATGGTTACAGGTCAGAGGATGAATATTTGGGTTTATATTCTAGGATATTTTCTCTTGAGTCATGTTTGTAATGTCTCTAGAGTGTTCATGCATCACAAATCTATTATGGAGATGGTTGAGAATTGATAGAACTATGAAAGTGATAAAGGTGTAGTTTTAAGTTGATAAACATGACTACCTATCTCAATGTGGACTTCTTATGTCTATAGTTATATCTATGATAGGTGTGTAAGAAGATAAAATGGTTTGTAAGGTCTCTTTGGCCTAGATTGAAGAGTTAAGTATGATGAAGGTGTGTGGAATCTTTACAAATGCATTCAAATGCCAGGTATGTCCTTTGAGCTTATCATTGAAATAATAACATTGTTACAATCTTGTGTGTGATTTGACTAGTTGGGTTATCAGTTATTAAATCATGGTTGAAGTGTCTCTAGTGTATATACTTCTTGAAGAGGTATGGACCTCCATAAAAATGATTAGATATTTAAAAGATAAAAATATGAATGTTTGATTTGATAGGCATGGTTACATACTTGTGTGTGGTCTTTGAGGTCTGAATGATGTCTCAAACAAGGACATGTAAGGTATTTATGGTTTTTAAGTATATAGTGGTATAGAGTTATAATTTGAACCATGATGAAGGTAAAATAAAACTATACCAGTACTTCAAAGTCAAGGGTATATATGGTTTATTATCATGCATCACGAGTGGATGATACACTATTCCATGGTACTAAATATTGTTGAAACTCTAAAATGATGAGCTACATGTTTTTGAAACACCATTAAGGAAGGGGGGGCTACTCTTGACCTTGAATCATGTGTATAAGGTGTCAGGAAGGTCAGTATGGTAGAGTTAGTCATGATTGTAGGTATACGTAAAGGGGGAGAAATTAATTGGTTCAAACATATGTGATAGCAATAAAAGATGGTAGAGTATACTAAAATTTTGCTTTGGGATAGAGGAATTGTTGTTGATCCATTCCCATGACATGAATGCAAGGTATATGGTCTTATTTTTTCATCTTTAGTCAGATAGAGATGGTATAACCCCAGGGGGATTTAGAAGGTGATGTATTATGTGTTTAGTGTGTTACTATTGCTTTGAGTATTTTGACTAGAATGGTCTAAAAAAATAACTTGGGGATCTAGGCCCTAAGATTTGTGACTAGTCTGTATATAGCATGATTAATACTGTTTGAAGGTGTTTTAGTTGCTATATGTCTAAGAAAGAGTACAAAATGATGTTTTCACTGAAGATCATGATTTTTGGCATGATTATGTGCTTTTAACCATGGGTAGCTATAATGCTTTCATTATGAGAAAGAGGTCAAAATAAAGTATAAGGAAGGTAAGACATATTTGTATGATTGTATGATGGATTTGGTTGGTTTTTCAAATGAAGGAGTTCTCTAAGGAGGTTGAGGAAGATGAATATCATGTGATCAATTAATATTTGTCATTAATGTAAAAATTTGGAGAAAAACTAGGTGGTTTTCCATTAATGACAAAGGGGGAGATTGTTGGCATAAATGAGTTTAGGTGTTATCATTGATGTAAAATCTCATTAATGGTAAAGAGGATTATAGGGGAGTGCTATAGGATGCTTAGTGTAGAAATTACATGGTCAAAAAAGGTCTAACATGATGATACATGAGTGGACAGAGTGAGAATGGCTTGACCTAGTAGGCATAATCAGGTGACCTAGCTAGCCTAGGTGATAGAGCATGATCATTTGAGTTGTGTGATGATTTTAGGAGCATGTTAGAGGTATGGAAATAATTATAAGAGTGTTTTTAGGAACTGATATGAGATTCAGAGTGAAGGTATAAGTTGTGGACTCAATTACAGGTGCTCATCTAAATGTAGTCTACGTGCTTGGAGGCCAAGTGAAGCATGAAGATCAGTATGATAGGTATTTGTGCTCATGAAAGCATGTATGGTGTGAGACATGTTTTCTCATGTATATTAAGTCATTTTTGATATTTTGGAAGTAGATTCATGGTGTTTTCCTACTTAGTCTAGGTCCAAACTAGACCTAATCCTAGTGTTTTGAGGCCTAATTAGGCATGATAGTCACTTACAAGTGTGTATGAGATCTTGAGATCACTCATGGAGGTATGTCAAGTTTTTTCATCATGTATAAGTACTTATAATATGTTTCATGCTTGGTTGTAGTGTTAGTTCACTTTTTTATGGCCTAGTCATGCAAGTCATGGTGGTTGAGAAGATGCAAACCTATTTGAGATAAGATGATGATTGGAGATGTTAGAAGGTGTTTTGATGCTGTGGGAAAAAATTCAGGTTTCCATGGTGAAATTTTGCAAGATATTAAGTTTTGACCAAAACAAGGTTCTTAAGAGTGCATTTTCCAGCTCAAAATGAGATAAATACTCATAGTTGACATGTGTAAGGTTTGCATGGGATGTTAAAAATTTCAAGGATTTTGGGGAATGGATTTAAGAAGATCTTAGAGTTGGAGTGAGGCCAAATGAGGCTTAAATATTTATGAACGAATGTTTAAAAGGTAAGTAATGTTTTATGGCTTTAAAAGCCTAAGTTAAAAGTGGTAGGAGAAATATTCTTGGTATGTGACCAAACTTGATTGGTTTTTCTAATATGATAATTATAGTTTGTATATGACTCCTATATATTTCTAGAAAGGTATGTTAGAGCTTGTAACAATATGTGGGCGTCACTCAAAAGGGCAAGTTTCTAAAGAATATAAGTTTGTGGCAAAGTTGTCCATTAAACCTATGGAATAAATCACCATTTATGAAATCTTGGGAGTTTTAATATATTTCCATGATAATTTCAGGTCATGGTTGAAGTGCTAGAGGGAAAAGTGTACCCTATCTTTGAAGACCAGTTTTTGGGTCAAAAATGACAGTTTAGTAGTCTTGGAAAATGGAAGTGATTGAGAACTTGAGATCATGTTTAAGGTGTCTAATGGCCTTGACGGTGTTATAAACATACAATGTGACATGTTTAATGTTTTGGTGGAACTCTGAAATTTTACTGAGTTTCTATGGTTGAGGTCACAAGTTGGCCTAATTTGACTAGTTCAAGATAGGAATGTTTTAGCTAGAAGATGGATGTAGAATACCCATGATTTAGATTATATAATGCTTGATATTTATATAAGAGTGAAGATGGATTAATGTTGTTACAAGTGAAAGAATTTTGATGTATTTCTAATACTTTTTAAGACCTCAAAATTCTAGGTGAGAGGGGAGAATGTGAGCTAGGTGAGAGAGTGCAAGAGTGTTAAAGTAATCAAGAAAGAGATGAGAGTGTGTGGGAAAGTATAAAGAGTGTTGAAAAGAATGTTTACAAGGGTTTGAGTCCAAATCAGTTCATGAAGGTCCATGTTTGAGCGAGTTAGGAGAAGGTGTATTTGAAGAAGGTTTGAATGTGTGTTTACTGAATTAGTGATCTCCATCAGTTTTGGAAGAAAAAATACTTCAGATACATTCATCCAAAAGTGGTTGAGTTGGTTCTTGATCACCTTATGGGGTTGTATCATCCCTATGTAGTTGGTGCTTCACTAAATTAGGGGTTGGTGCTCCTTGTGAAATTGGTGCTTAACTAAATTCATTTTTTTTGTGTAATATAAGTAGATTTTCAGTGGGTTTTCTTCCCCTTGAGGGTTTCCCAATTATATCTTGTGTTCATGTATACTCTCTCTTCGTTGTGCTTATTTGGTTGATTGTTTCATGTTGTTTATGCTCACATTAATAAATGATTGAATGTTAATGGTTATTATAAGTTAAAGGAATTGGAGATAATTTTTTGAAGGATTGATTCACCCCCTAGTCCATTATAATTCCAACATATGTTCCCTCCCTCTCTCATTTCACCAATTTTTAAAAATGTCAATCAAGAAGGGTGTTTAAGATTTTCAAGATGAATAAATGAATGAGATTTTATGCTCATGATTTATTTTATCTTGATATAATTATAAAAATTGTTGTTCTTTCCTATTGTGTGTTGATGATTTCTAATTAATAATTGTAAAATTTTTATTTATCCTACCTGTAATATTAATCCCCCCACTCTCAATACTTCACCTTCCTCACAAATTCCTTGCTTGCACAAAATTGCAAGCAGTTACCACAGGTGCAATGGAGTGTTTCAATTGGATCCCTGATCTCTTAGCCAATTATAGAGATTTATTTTTATTTACATACAACAAGTGGGACTCCCCTTCAAGGAGGGAAATTTTCCTAGAGGGTTGGTGAAAATCAACTAATTTTTCCTAGTGACAAATTATTTCACCAACATGTGGGTAGTCGAAAAGTAGAAAAATAGGCTACTCCAATAGAATCGCAATATAAGATTTATGGTTTTCTAGTTACTATTTTGGTTGATACCAGTGCTACTAATTGTTTTATTTTTAAAATTTTAGCTAGTAAATTGTCTAAGAAATCTAGATTTATGGAAAACAATTGGACTATTGAATACATTAATGATGTTATTTATATGGTAGACCGATGTCTGTTTGAAGCAACATTAGAATTACCCAATTTTATCACTGAACTTAACATCTTCGTGGCTCCCTTAGGGTCTTATTACATTATAATAGGAGGAAAATGGATGTCCAAACATAAGGAAATAATGAATTTCTATGAAAATTTTATAAAATTTCATGATGACATATATAAAAAAACCATCATTCAGGGCATTAAAAGATATTTTGAAGTGAGATAACTTTTTGGAGCACAACTAAATAAAGCCAAAAATGAAGGTTGTATGCTATACACTATTATGATATCATATTTTAGTGAGGAAGATAAGAATTATTTAGAGAAATTTCCATTTTTACGTGATGTTAAGGATGTCTTTCCGGAATAATTTCTTGGAATTCCTCCTACAAGAGAGTTTGATTGCATAATTTACATTAAACCAAGAACAAAACCAATATCAATATTACCATATAGAATGACAACAATAGAGCTAGTAGAACTGAAAGCATAATTAAATAAAATCTTTTCAAAAGGTTTAGTCTAACCTAGTGTGTCTCCTTTGGGAGCATCAGTCACCTTTGTTAAAATGAAGGATGAAATGTAAATATTATGCATTGACTATCGCATGCTTAATTTTTTTGATATATAATAGATATCCTTTACCAAGAATTAATGGTCTCTTCGATTGGATGAGAGATGCATTTGTTTAGTCTAAGATTTATTTATGATCTAGTTATCATCAGTTATGAATAAAAGATGATGATATTCATAAAACAACATTCAAAACACACTATAGGAATTATGAGTTTGTTATTTTTCCATTTGGACTCAATAATGCACCCATAACATTTATGAACCTTATGAATAATATTGTTCAAGAATACTTAGATAATTTTGTTCTATTTTTCTTAATAATATCTTGATTTATTCAAAGAATGTTGATGAACACAATGAACACTTAAGAATAATTTTGGAAGTATTGAGAAAAAGGAAACTCTATGGTACTATTTCAAAATGTTCTTTTTATCAAAGTGAAGTACAATATCTTGGCCATATCATAAATAGGGACGAGATTTCTATTGACCCATCAAAAATAGAATCTAGTACTGAGTGACAAGCACCTAAAAATGTACATGAGGTAAGAATTTTTATGGGATTGGTTGGGTAATACAAAAAAATTGTTAAATATTTTTTAAAGAGTGGCTAGACCAATTACTTCATTGCAAAAATGATAAAAATTTTGTATGGACTAAAAAAGTGATAGTGCATTTAACTTGCTGAAAGAAAAACTTACATCTGCACCTATATTAAAGGTTCCAAATCCCAATGAAAACTTTACCATGGTTACTGATGCCTCAGGTGAAGGATTGGGTGTAATACTTATTCAAAGTGACCAAGTAATTACATATGAAAGTATAAATTTGAAGGTGCATGAGCAGAAATATACTCCCCACAACTTAGAGCTTGTTTTTATAGTCTATGCCTTACAAACCTAGAGCCATTCTTTGTTAAGAAATCCATTTGAACTAAAAACAAACAATTAAGGGCTGAAATACATTTTTACACAACCTAATTTAAACCCAAGACAATGTAGGTGGCTATAATTTATATCCTAATATGACTTTGATATTAGTCACATCAAAGAAAATAGAGTGGCTGATGCACTGAGATGTAGGAAGCATATTTCCGCAATTGTGACCCTTAGAACTCAGTTTAAGAAAGAAGCTAAGAAACAACTTCAAGATTATTTGTACTATCAACAAGTGAAAATTGCATTAGAAACAAATTTGAATGATAGAATGTACAAGGGTTTTAAGTTCGAAAATGAAGGAGTTTTATGGTTTAACAACAAAATATATGTTCCCTTGGGTAGTTATATTCAAGTGAAAATATTGTAATAATTTCATGATGCACCTTATATCAGGATCAAGGAGTAACAAAACTCTTGGATGATGGTAAACAATGGTATTTTTGGAAATGAATGAAGAAGGATATGATAGATTATGTTACACATTATTTGGAATGCCAACATGTAAAGGTGAAACACTTTCATCCCATAGGTATTCTATATCCTCACAGTCTTCCACAATAAAAATGGTAGGTAATCAACATGAATTTTTTGCAAGGGATGCCAGTATCCAAAAATAAAAATGATATGATTTTGGGAGTGGTTGATAAACTAAACAAAATAGCCCATTTTATACCAGGAAATCTTAAGGATGATTCTTCAATACTTGCAAAAGGTTTACACATGATATTTTTTTATTACATGGAATTTTAGAACTAATCAT